>JASDQU010586620.1:72914-83009 GCA_032191745.1 Picea mariana | reverse complement strand
TCTGTACTATACCTAGGGAGGTAATATGGGGTACCTAGGGAGGTACCCAATGGGAATGTAGTTATGTGTTATTAGTGGAAGTCATTTAATATATGGGAATGTGGTCATTCAATGTAAGGTGGACTAGGTCCACTATATTAATAAAGGCCCACTATGGTAGTTGGATGTAATTAATGTGAGAAGGCTCTCTAGAAGGTTCCTAGGAGATAGGGAGAGCTATATAAAGAAGTGTAGGCAATGTAATGAAACATAGTGAAGAATATTGTGATTGTACAAGCAATGATTACTTGAGGAGTTTTATCCTTTCATAAGGATTAATATATGGTGTTACCCTACCTCAAGGGTTTTGAATATTTCTTATTTTCATTGTTATGGTGAATGGTTTATGGTTTATTCTTGGTTATTTCTGAAGTATATTTGCAGATCTGGTTTAGGTACTTAACAATTGGTATCAGAGCACTTTCCTTGGCCAAAGAAGGGAAGACTTGTTTTCTCTTTTTGCAGAATTTTTTCTAGGGAAGAAAAAGAGGGCGGCGCACTTCAGGTTCAGATATAAAGTTTTACGAGTTGAATTTGGAAAAACAATTTGGGTATTTTAATTCCTATCGAAAAAATACCAAATTTCAAAAAAAAATCATCCGAAACGGAGTTTGGGAAGTAAATTTATGAGCATTTTAAGTTCAACAATTTTTCAGGGTTTTTCCAGAAAAAGCCGCGATTTTTTGCCGTAACTTATTGTTCTATTTTTTGGGCGGTTTTCATAGAAAGATGTATTTTACAGGGAAATGTGATGGCCCTAGTATTGAATAATTCATTAAAGAAAGAAAATTAACATGGGAAGATACTTGGCCCCATTGGGTAGATCTCAAATTTCAAGGTGATGTTGCCATTTGGTGGAAATCGCTTGATTATAAGGAGATGATGACACTCTCCAATGTAGAATTTGAAAAAATATTGTTAGAAAAGTGGTCTCATGGAGAAAATAAAGATAAAGAGAGAACCAATAGTTTATTTTCATGTGAAAAATCTATATTACAGGTTCATGGTTGTATTCATAAAGAAAATATCGTTGTTTCTATTAACCCTAGTTGCATGCATAATTTTATCAATGTTCAGTTGGTTAATAGATTGCAAGTTCCAATAAAGAATATTCAAAGCACACATGCTGAGGGTGAAAATGTTCAAATTTTTAAAGATTTGAAGATTACCATGGATAAATATGTGCTGCATTCAGATTTTTATGCTATGGATATGGATGAAGTGGATATGGTTTTGGGATATCCTTGGATAGAATCAGTGGCTACCATTAATATTAATGTGCAAAAGAAGTTTTTAAAGTTGTGGTACAAGAAAAAGAAAATCACATTGCATGATGTGTCTCTTAGTAATAAAGATGGGCCCATGGAGGCTAGCAAAGAAGTTATTGCCCAGTCTGAAGTTGAATCAGAGGCAGAGTCTACAGAAGGAGATGAAGCAAAACTACAAGAAGGACATAATCGGGAAGCTGAGGTCATTGACTCAAAGGCACAAAGTGTTGCAGATNTAATAAAGATGGGCCCATGGAGGCTAGCAAAGAAGTTATTGCCCAGTCTGAAGTTGAATCAGAGGCAGAGTCTACAGAAGGAGATGAAGCAAAACTACAAGAAGGACATAATCGAGAAGCTGAGGTCATTGACTCAAAGGCACAAAGTGTTGCAGATTTGAAGAAAAAAAAACAAATTCCTACAATTGTTGTATATCGTCATCCACATCATATAGAGATGCAAAAGTCATCAAGGCAAGGGCATGTGCATCAACACATTTATGAACCAGTAGGGCACCAGACAGGAAACCGATCAAGAGGTGCATGGAGGACTACCAACACTATGAGAAGAGCTCAAGATACAGAAACAATCCCATGGCAACCCCAACATGATGCAGAGAAAGATAAGGGTGGAAAGGTAGAAGATAGACATCATGTTCGACTTCCATTGGGATGGATGGATGGTCGTACTTGGTACCAGTTGGATACATTTTTTAGCCGGTCATATTGTATGGTTTCTTCTCATGTTTCGAGGATGAAACATGTGAAGGGGAATGGAATGTACTATACCTAGGGAGGTAATATGGGGTACCTAGGGAGGTACCCAATGGGAATGTAGTTATGTGTTATTAGTGGAAGTCATTTAATATATGGGAATGTGGTCATTCAATGTAAGGTGGACTAGGTACACTATATTAATAAAGGCCCACTATGGTAGTTGGATGTAATAAATGTGAGAAGGCTCTCTAGAAGGTTCCTAGGAGATAGGGAGAGCTATATAAATAAATGTAGGCAATGTAATGAAACATAGTGAAGAATATTGTGATTGTACAAGCAATGATTGCTTGAGGAGTTTTATCCTTCCATAAGGATTAATATATGGTGTTACCCTACCTCAAGGGTTTTGGATATTTCTTGTGTTCATTGTTATGGTGAATGGTTTATGGTTTATTCTTGGTTATTTTTGAAGTATATTTGCAGATCTGGTTTAGGTACTTAACATTATCATGGCGAATGGTTTGGTGTCACGTGGCCCAGACATGGGCTGCCACGTGGCATCCTTTAATTGGTTCGGTTGTTTAAAAGTTTATGGAGTCTACCGGACTTGACCCTGCGACCTCCACCCGCATGCAAAGCTTTGACAAAGACCACCAACCAACATGCCACCATAGTGTTTCTTAACACTATATGGTGTGAAATATATTTAAGTTTGAATGTTGTAAAGTTTGGTGCGGGGGTCGGGCTGGGGCTTAGCCCCAGCCAGCGGTTATATTGTTAATTCATATGGCCACTAGTTTAAACATTGAGCGTGCACATTTCAAACAGAGTTAGCCCCGGTCGTATGTGTTAGCGATAAAAAAACGTACCGACATTTTTGAAAGAATGATGCCTAATTTTGTAGGGAAATTTTTGATAGCTTCCCGAGATCCAAATGCAGATCTGAAAGCACCATTGGAAATTTTAGGATTTGTAGATGTCAATCAACTATTTAAGCATGCAAAACAGACTCTCCATGACTGAGAAATTTGATTTTGAAAAAATCTGCGCTTTCACCAGCGCAGAAGGTAGAATTATAACCAGTTAGCTGTTGAAAGCTCCGCCTTTCAACAGCTAAGGAGTAGATTTTCAGGTAAGTTAGTTGTTGAAATCCTGTCACGGTCAGAATAGCCAAATGTTCCTCTACCAGAATGTTTCTGTAGAACTAGGAGGTAAAAATATTCTCATCGACATCGAAGTCATCAATGTCTAATTGGATTACAACATCCTTTTTCGGATGTAGCTACATATATGCTATGAGAACAGTATCCTCCTTGATATTTCACACCATGCTCTTACCCCACAATGGGAAGATAGTAACCATCGACCGGTTAACTCACTATGAACCCAATCAATCGGGTCACATAGACATTATCCTCCCTCTCATACGAGCTAGCATCGACCCATAAGCTATCGTTGAGGCCGGACCAAGAATCTTTCAAGGTCACTCACTTATGGGTTCTAACAAGAGACACCCCCTCTAATTCTCCCACATACCAGCACATCTTAGGTCTATGAAGGGTAGAGATCCATGATGACCTTCCCCTTGAAGGAACAATACCCTCATCTCCCATAGAGATATCTACGTCACTAACAACCCCTGAGGAAATCATTTCTCAGTCCCTTTGAGAACATCCACCCATCCTAGAAAGTCTAGCAATCAATGGAAAAATACATGTTTGGTAGATGGTCCCCCAAGCATTAACCCAAATACCCTTCTTTTACCCACCATCGGGCATGTCATATTACTAGGAYGTTGTTATTCTCACCTTACCCAACATGGTGATTTCCATCCAAGTATGGTATCTAGAACTACCATCTATGGTACTGATCCCATCCATTTCACCTCAGCTAGAGCTCTTTCCCATTCAACCAATGGATAAAACGTCGACCGTTCAACCCAATCACATGGTTGGACGCAATGATACTAATAAAGGGGGAAACACTTCTAACAAATAGGGCACCAAGAATAAAAATGAGTCCACCATACTCTCTACACCTCAGATCCAACCACCATGTGAATTCTGTGCAATAGTTGGACATCCAACTAATATCTTCCCTACCTTACCAGAATTACACATTTTGATTCATCTTCCAAAAGAATAACCATTTCTCCCTACTCCAGTAGTGGCACCCATAACCACATAACCTGCTTCATGTAATAAGAAAGGTGTTTGTACCAAGTTCACATGCACCATATGCACACAGTATGGCCATTATACTCATCATTTTCTAACCCTCCCTTAGTTCTGAGAAACCGTAGTTGTCATGTGACAAACATAATTGCCTAATCCCTCTCAAGTAACCTCCATCATTGCTAGTTTTAATGACATACACTATATATCCACATCAGTAAATGAACGTATGAGATTCCCATGCACATTATGTGATTGGCTAGACCATTTCACATATATTTTCCCTCTCATCATCGCTTCCCAAGATCGACACATGGATTCCCTTCCACATGACTAGAACCCCATTCAAACCCCTCTTGACTCGGTCTTGGGAGGACCTCCACAAGAAATCCCAACAATAGCACTAGAACGACCATACTTCCTACCTTTATCTTCATTAGCTATAACAATACTACACCCATCTAAATATTTCCCATCGAACCCACCGAATTCGCTTGTAATTAAAACCCACGATATTTCCCCTCTAAAATAATTGTGTAAATTGAAAAGCCTCCAAGGAAAGGCCAATTTTATATGACGATTCATCCTCAATTATGCACTCCATTCCCATGGATTTTTATGCCTACTCTGACGTGATATCCCCGTCCATTGGGATCAACATGCACAAGCTACTTTTGACTCACTCAAAGAAGCACTCAACAACACACCCTTGATTAGTCCCCCCAACTTTGATAGGGATTATATATTATATCTTTTGAGCTAATTGCAGACCTCCCATCAAACTCCACTGACACCCTTGTGAATTATAACTTCTTGGATGAATATTCATTCTTGATTTCATTCGACAACCCATGGTAAGGAGACATCCTCATATATCTTCGTACGCAAAAAAAATTCCTCTCATCTCTCCTAAGATGATTGTCGTGGCATCTGTCATCAAGCCTCTTTTTACCTCTTCATAGGAGATGTCCTCTACCATAGAGGGGAAGAAACCATTCTTCATTGTCGCCTCACCATTGAAGAGGTAGAAAAAGTCCTAAACAACGGACATAGTGGCGCATGCAAGGGTAATCTCTCTGGTATGTACACAAAACAAAAAGTGGTTTGAGTTGGTTACTTTTGGCCCACTTTGTTTTACAACTACATCTAGGCCATCAAGAGTTGTGATAAATTTCAACTATATGCACATAAATACCAATCACCACCCACTCCCCTCAATCCAATCATTACGATAGTCCCCTTTTGCAAATGGGGTATTGATTTCATGACTTGCAACCCCCCATCCAACAATGGGCATAAATATATCGTAGTCACTACTGTCTACTTCAACCATGCCAACATTCAATAATACGATAGACATTGTAGCCCGCTTCTTCTTCAACCCCATCATTACATGTTTTGGATTTCCCATCCAACTAGTGTCTGCCCATGGTAAACATTTCAAAAATTAATTATTCACTGATTTATCTTCCAAGCTAGGCTTTACTCATGAGTTCGCTTCACCATACTATCCACAACTGAATGGGTAAGTTGAATTTGTCAACAAAGTCCTCAAATCCACGCTTCAACCCACTATGGATAAAGACAAAATTAACTAGCATTATATGTTATTTGCAACATTATGGGCATATCACACCACAATTAAAACTGCTACTGGCTTCACACCATTTAATCTCATTCATAGAGTCAAAGTTGTTCATTTCATCGAAATATAAATCCCCACATTATGCATTGCAATCAAACTCATACCCGACACAAATTTTATGGAGCAACGATTGCTCAAACTTGAATCTATAGATGAGGATTGAAGCTCCTCTTTGCAAAACAATGAAGCGGCTAAAAAATGTTCCATAGCGGTCTTTGAACGCCAAGTGAACCTTCGATCATTCAAGGAAGATGATTTAGTGTTGGCCTACGACATCGCCCATGACACCTTAGGCCTTGGTAAATTTGAATCCCTTTGGCAAGGACCATTCATCATTCATGATTGTCCCATTAAGGGCACCTACATCTTGGCTCACGATGAAGGAGCTACCCTCAAAGACCTTGTCAACGGGTTATACTTGAAGAAATTCTACCCTTAAGCGTAGCCACCCTATCTTAGGCTCCTCTTGCATTTTCCTACTGTTTTTAGTCTTTTTTACAAACCCCCTATTGTGCCCACACAATATCCTCCAGATTTCTTATCTTATCCTCTCTACAAGACAATAAAGTGACCCCCCCTTTGATTATTCCAATCAGAACCCTCACACTCTCTCCCTTGTGCAAATGACTACACCTAAGTTTTTCCTCTCACTCTCCCTGCTTGACCACTTTCAGTTCCTACTTAGATCACCTCTACCCATTGATTCGTAATTTGGCGAGTTCCCTAGTCCTGCACTAACACATAGCATATCGATGTGCTCATCCTTTATTCCACTGTTGCATTGACACACCATTGATTTCTTTGCCTATACATGTGCCTCCTCTTTCGAACATTTCTTATGTGTTGACATGCTCTGCTAAACCTCATTACACATGTTCTTATCACTGGCGAGGTGCGTGTGATCATTAGTGATACATCAGTATCACTGCACATGCACCTTTCACCGGTTAGTTCCCTTTCACTTGCGTCGATGCATCACATAACATGACACTCCTTCCCTTTCACTTCGTTACACTGCTTATCGAAAAAGGTTCACCTCTTTGTCACTGACACACTACTCGTTGAAAATTTTACCTCTCTTGTCGACGATGCATCAGTAGAAGGATGTAAACCCCTTTTCATCATTGACCTCATTGATGACGATCTTCTCCCTCTCACCAACGTTGATCAGGTCAGCATAGCCAACTTTAGTTTTGAGTCCTATCTCGTCCCCCTCCCAACTCGGATCCCTCTTTATTGTGCTCATCAATCAATCTCCTCACACTCTCAATGAATAAACTATTTACGCGTAATTAAAATTCTTTTCACTGATCACCTACCGCATCTGACCTTCTCCATATTACACTTGGGACCAAGTTTGTGGTGTCACCAGTAGCTTTCATCGTGCACATCATACCAGCTTGTTTAGTTTGCGTTTGTTGATTTTGTGATTGATCTCGGATTCTGAAAGCATCGTCTAGCATAATATTGGTTAACCATGATATCTGTTGGTATTACATTGGCTCTAAGGTACACTTTGAAAGAAACATGATTCTCCCAAGCTCCCAGGTAGTACTAAACGCTTCATATGCCAGTAGGCCATTTTGGAGGATTTATAAATTCATGCCGCCAATGCATCACTACAAAACCAATGGATGAACTAAGTCCCTATTCATCATATATGACACAGGAACTCGTGAAATCAATTTTGAGTGAAAGAGAAACAAATGCAAGACCCAAACTTTCATTAAAAAACATTTTTGAGTGTAATTTTTCGGCGCCTGTCAAAGTGAAATTTTCACCCCTGAAAAATACTAGTCATATATTTTTCTCCATTACTATTCCAATGCAAATTACATAATTGAAATATGAGGCCTAAATTTTTTTAAACGATCGCCACGAAGTTCTCCCCCAAACCAACCTCGTTAGTCGTGGGCTCTGTCAATGTTACCTAGATTTTGTCTGAACCTTCTTGTCATTGTCTCGGATTATGGATCCTTTGACTGAGTGTGGTAGGTGTGTGCTATTTAGTATCGATTCAGTGTTGAGGCCAATCCTTCTCACGTGAGTAATGAAAATAATTGTGAACAAGATCCTACATTGGAAGTAGAATTTCAACACACTGGTAAAACATAAAAATATTTAAAATTCTGTATTTTTCAATGTTCTTTATAATATCTAGAAGCATCGTGGGTAATGCTTCATGTTATTTTCAGAAAAATATCGAGGCATTTATTTAAAAATATAGTTGAACTGTTAGTGCTCTCTGATATGTATGAAGGCATCATTATCGATGCCTCCATATATAGCATATGTGTTGTTACAACATTGGTTACAACATCTAGAAGTATATTTTAGTGTCCATAATATAGATGAAGAGCATAAAATTCCATTCTCCCAGTTGAAAATAGAGGACCATGCACAAACCTGGTGGGGAAGCCACATGGAGACACTTAGGTTGGAAGGTGATCAATGATTAACTAAGTGGGAGGTGTTTAAAACCCTCATCAAGTCCCAATTCCTTTGTATTGGGTATGTAGAGGACTAGTGGATCTGTTCACAATACTTCAAGCAAAGGTAAGGGAGGAGTGTGAAAGAGTACACCATCGATTTTAGGAAAATATTGATTATGCTCGGTATATCCCCCAGGAACTCAGATGTAGTCCGTAAGTATTTGTGGGATCTACACAAAATTTTACATAAACAAGTGATACTCTTTAAAAATAGGACAATTGATAAGGAATGTGTGCAAAGAAAATACTTGGAGAACATACTTGGAGAACATAGGCCATAAGAAAGAACAACAAAGTGGTTCTAAAAATAAATACCACCAAGATGCTTCCAAGTAGAGGAAAAAAAAGTGCAAAGGAAAATACAAGAAAACAATAACTACAACACGTTAGTGAAAGAATCTGAACAACCACTACAACCATTATAATACCAATGGTCACTCCGAAGATAAATGTTGGAAGATACATCTATAGTTGAATCCCAAAAATTGTAAGAAGGATGTCAATAAGAAGAACCTGTTAGGCATGTATTTAGAAAAATAGGTAGAGAGAGGCTTGAATGTGGAAGAGAAGATTGTCTGCACTTTCATGCAGTATCAAGAGGTGAATTTGAGTATCCTTCATCACAAGGAAGAGAAGGATATGACAAAACTCTTCCATGTTAATATCCAGATCAAAAAGACCAAGGTGGATGCTCTATTCAATTATGTATCATTGGCCAACCTCATAGCAGAGGATCAGATTGACAAGATTGGGATGCAGTTCCATGATCATTTGAGCTCATATCCATTAAGATGTCTAAATAAGGTTGCAGAACTCAAGGTCACTAAACAACGTAAGATCAAATTTCCTATAAGTGAAAATTTTATTGATGAATTGAAGGTAGATGTAGTAGCCCTTGATGTGTGTGGTGTATCATTTGGAAACCCTTATACGTATATAAGCAATGATATCTTCACAAGGAGAGAAAAATAGTGCCACTTGATCAAGGATGGGAATACTTTCATCATTAATGCACACAAATGTAAATCAAAGATCTCTCCGTTGAGTGCTAATGAAGCTAAAAAGATTATCAGTTCTAGTAGAAATCTTGTATTGATTATCCTAAGAGTGAATCAATTAGGGAAGGAATCATCAGAAGTAAAATCATCCCTAGAGAGATGTACCAAACAACATAAAAAATAGTTGGAACATTTTTTGTAGGCATACAGAGGAGTGTTCTAGTAGCCTAAAGGGTTTCCACCTAAGAGGGAAGTGGAGCACACGATATAATTGTTCCATAACTCCCCATTACTAAATAGTAGGTTGTATAAACAATCTATTCTAGAAGAAAATGAAGTAAAGAAATAGTTTCTACAATTGTTGGAGCAAGGATTTATTTGATCAAGCACTTGTCCTTGTGGTTCACCTATCATCATAGTACCCGAGAAGGATAGTACTTGGTGAATCAGTATCAACTACAAAGCTTTAAATAAGATCACATTCAAGAATTGATACCCTTTGCCCAGGATCGATGAATTGTTATATCAGTTGCAGCATGTCAAGTACTTGATCTAGTTGGATCTCAAGTCAAGATACCATAAAGTACACATTAAATAAGAATACACCTATAAGATCACCTTCAATACAAGAAAGGACTATATGAATGGTTGGTCATGCCTTTTGGTTTATGTAATGCACCGATTACATTTATGAAATTGATGAAGGATGTATTTCATCCCTATTTAGATTCATTTGTAATAGTGTATTTGGATGACATATTGATCT
>JASDQU010586620.1:49731-72894 GCA_032191745.1 Picea mariana | reverse complement strand
GATCGATGAATTGTTATATCAGTTGCAGCATGTCAAGTACTTGATCTAGTTGGATCTCAAGTCAAGATACCATAAAGTACACATTAAATAAGAATACACCTATAAGATCACCTTCAATACAAGAAAGGACTATATGAATGGTTGGTCATGCCTTTTGGTTTATGTAATGCACCGATTACATTTATGAAATTGATGAAGGATGTATTTCATCCCTATTTAGATTCATTTGTAATAGTGTATTTGGATGACATATTGATCTCTATCTCTACCTAGGAAGATTACATCTCACATCTTATGCCAGTTTCGGAGACTCGAGAAACATCAGTTGCTAACTAACCTTGAGAAATGTGAGTTCACTTAGTAGTCATTGCTGTATTTGGTGTAAGTGATTGGTGGAGGGGAAACCAATATATATCCCATGAAGATGGAGGCCACCCTAAAGTGACCAATTCCTTCTAATGTCATTGAAATTAGGATCTCGGTTAGGGTAGCGCAGTACCTACAAAAGTTCATAACATTTTTTTCAATGGTAATGTGTTATAATATCTAGTGGATAGAGTTTCCAGAGGGGAAAGAATCAACATAAATCTTTCAATGCCCACATCATGTAGTCCAACACAACATTGAATGCAAAAATTGTGTGGCCCGCCCGACGGTTTCCACAAGAACCCACACGGATGCAGAAACAATGCATTAATGCACTTAGTCAGGGCTCAACCACTTCCAGGCCGAAGAATACCAAGACAAGAAATCAAGATCGTCCTAAAATCTTTCCATGGTCTACTGAAAGGATGAGAAGTACCTTCAAAGGGATCATGTTCACACTATGAGCAGCTAAGAAAAATCTTGTATTGGTCATATAAATACATGACCAAGGTGTGAAAACAAAGGAAATAATTGAGTACTGCTATGTTGTTCATTTGGTTTTGGAGAAAGCCATCATTCTCTTAGAGCTTCTTGAGAATTCATATCAAGTGTTGAACCTCTCTCCCCCTGAGAAGTTCAACAATGAAGTCTTCACCAATGTATTTTCATTTTTATCCATTATTAGTAGAAAGAGAGCTTTGTATTTCAGACACTCAAGAGTCCTCCTAAGGAGGAAGAGGGGACTCATAAGTTTCCATACTTCTCCTAGGTGTTATCATTTCAAAGATCAATCTCATTTGGTAGCTATTTCTTGTGTCTCTTTCATGCATCAATTTGAGTTTTTACATCCTTAGTTTAGTTTATTTCCTTGTTGTTTATTTCTTGTTTTCTCTTTAGTAGAGCCACTAATCAACTAATCAAATTATTGTGCAATCTTGTTGGCTTAACTAGGTAGTTAAAGGGCCTGTTTTTTCTCACCCAATTGGCAAAAGGAACCTAACAAATTGACGACCATATTGGGGATTTGGATCAAAATTTTCCCCAATTAGGCTATTAGATCTTTCTTTCTCACTTGTTTGTGTTTGCAGGGATCAAAATCGACCTAGTCCAACCCTCAGATGCAGCGATTGGGCCTTTGATCAAGAGAACCCAATTCAAATCTCAATCCCACCATTTCTTTGTGTTTGTGAGGGTTCGGGAAAAACATACTTGCGGCTGTGTGAAATTGTGCACTGCCCATCTTTATGGTTCACGTAGACTGCACTCTGTGCGTGACTCTCTGAACTTACAATCACACAAAAACCTTTTTTCCCACTGATTGTGAGGCTTGTTGAGCCCAATTTCACCAAGTAGTTTACGTTTATTTTTCAACACTTTGTAAAGCCATAAAAAGTAGGTTTTAAGTTATTTCTTGCATAGGTACTTAGCCACACATAGAAATTTAAAGGGATAAAAAGAAACATATCATCTTTCCCTTTCTTTGTTGCCACATGGATGGCTTAGTACAACATTTGAATTCCAAAATTAATGTTTTTTTCCTGTTACAAGTCATCACATTAAATTGGAACTATGAGACTATTTTTTATATCTTTGATTATGCTCTTTCTCTTGCACCTTTGAGTGATCTGGGGGAATCATAAAAAAAATCTCTTAAATAAACCTCCATCTCTTTTTAAATSAATTAGCCAATTAGGAGAGGCCAATGCCTCTTAGTTTTCTTTTGAAACACAATCTTATGAGATTTGTAAGGGCCCATACATGCCCACATGTTTTGCAATCCTAGGATAGTTTCAATTTTTTTAAGAAAACAAAACACCCTAGGAAGTTTAAAAGGATTTGTAAGGGCCCACACATGCCCACATGTATGCAATCTAGGATAGTTTTCAAGATTTATTATATTAGATAACATTCTATGGAAATCAAAGGTTCAAGAGTAAGGACCCACATGTCCACCATGCTAGTGATCTAGGGCTTTTAAAATTCCACAAGGATTGTCTAGAAATGTAGTAAGTTAGGACTAAACAATATTTGTAAAGGACCAAGCGATGTCCACATGTTAAAATTTTGTCACTAACTTACTAAAAATCATTTGGCACCATCACTTCTTGCACACAAAATCACCTCACCACACACTCAAAAGTTTCTATTGCATATTTGGAGTGATAGTATGCTCTTCTCCCCATGCCCATAAGCGATCTTGGAGAGTCAAAAAGACTTTATATATCCTTGGAAAATTTCCATACTATTTTAATCAACGAGGTTGGTTCAACACCGCAATCTCACAACCCATCTCAAATCCTAAATGCAACCATTAAACAACTCATATTTAACCTCCACAAGAGGAGCACAAAATAAATTTGTAGTCTAAGTTAAGATCCTTGGGATAGTCATCCAAACAAATCCTCACTATAATTTCTCATTGAAACTTAGAATTTGTGAAATGGGATAATGAAATCCTATAACTCAAGCATTTTTACACCATAAGTAAAGGGGATACCCATGAAGGGTCGAAGGCCGAGGTCCGATTGTTCTATGCATGCCTCCTTGGGTCACCCAACCCTTGGAAAGAATCCACCCCGTGACCCATTTATTAGGATTAAAACCTGAATGTCATGCTTGATCGAGGTAGCTTAGTGGCTAAATGTAGGTTTTCCACCTAGGTGGTGGTTGTGGGTTGCAGTCACACCTCAATCATATTTTGAAAAGTTGTTGACAAATATTGCCAATACTTTCAGGATATGCCCCCTTCACTCCTCATTATAACTGATTGATCCATACCTTCACTAGTTCTTCTTCTGGTGGGTTCACGCCCCATTTTTGAGTGCTTTTGTAAGGCCCAATTCTTTTTGAGAGGAAGGACGATAGGTATTTTAGGACATGTTCAATTTATTGTATTCCCCCACATGGATAAATCCCAAACCATCTTACATTGTTGCTTGTTTTATGTATGATTTCCACTTTTTATTACATGCACCTTTAAAAATTTGTTGAGATAGTCCACATTTACAAAATCACTCGTTCATTTATTCTTCTCACTACTACATGCACACATTCACATCTAGTCATGAATCATAGGGGAACCAAAAAATCCTCGTCGTTCTAGACGCTTAAGAAACCTCCCTCCAATATTGGGTGGTATCCCCAATTTGAATGACACATCAACTCAACCAAAACACACACCAACAAGTTCAATTGTTTTAGTTCATCTTTGCTTGGTTCTACCTTGCTTGGCACCAACACCCAAAATAACTCACCCACTAGTCCTCCCCCACGAGGAGGAAAAACATAACCTTCTTCACAAGGTATAAGTTCCAAACCATCCTCACAAGGAAGAGCTACTCAGCCACGACACAACAAGGTTGGAACATCTCATGCCATGCCATACTTGGCATCTCTCAATATCTCGAATTTGACCAAACTAACAAATGACCCAATACTACATGATCCCACTTGGCCAAACATGCCTACCAAGATACCTCCAGACATCCCAAAGTTTGAAGGAAATCTAGGGGAATGCCCAACAAACCACATGATGTATTTTCATTTGTGGTGTTCTTCCAACAATATCATGGAAGATTCCATTTATTTAAGGTTGTTCCATTGAAAACTTACCAGTCCATCTACCAAGTGGTACGTGGATGATAAAGTAGGGTCCCACACGACCTTTGAATCATTGAAAAAATCCTTCTTATCCTTATTTTAGATACTTGTGCGCCATGATATTGGTTTATAATTTATGTTAGAATTAAAACAAACCACCGCTGTCCACATCGTTTTTCATATTCACAAATGGCATTTGCAAAGAATCATTTGTAAGGTTGACACCACCCCCCAACAATGACTAGATTTGTTCCTCAAATTGATAGTCTCCGTCATCACCAAATATGTGGCCACAACCTTTCCTCAAACTAAATATGAAGCCATTACAAAGGCTCAACAATTTGACCTCATTTGTTCCCAATCATGGTACCTTTATTCTATTCTTCTAGATGGTCCTTGTCCTATACCTTTTGGTCAAGAAAAACCTAGAACATCACACGATGTCGATGGGTTGATTGGGTCCATGGCTGAAACTCACCTATATGCTCAATTGGTACCCACATTTGGGGTCAACCAATACCATCAACCTTGTGGGGGAAACCCATCCTATTCTTCCCATCAATTCAACCAGCTTTCATGGTACCTCCTACTCCCACAATGGGAGCACATGTACCTACACCACCAACCAATCCAATGCAAGTAACATTCTCAGATCCACCACTTACCACATCATACAACCCCATTAATGGAGGAGGAACATCCATGTCATATGATCTATATGGAGCCCCCTCCTTAAGGTAACCCATACTACCCCTTCCCTGGTACCCCTCAACCCATTGCCCCACCACATAGAAAACAAGAGGCAAGGGTAAATTTTATTCAACCATCCCCTATTCAAGAGGTTCAATCCTTTGAACAATTGAATAAGTCTAATCCCCCTAATCAACCTAACAACAATAAAAATAAGGGAAGAAAAAAAATACCAACAACCAAGGGCAAGGGGGTAATCCACCGTAAAAAAACACCCCAACCAGGGGAAACCAGAGTTAGGATAACCAAAATCCCCAAGTGGACAACAAAAATGGCCAACCATGACAAGGGAGAAACAATAATATTTGAACCAATTTCCCTTGCATACTATGCAACGGATATGGCCATTACACCCATCTATGCCACCAGATTATCAATTACATATGTATGAAGGAAGAGATAAATCCACCAAGACCCCCTACTCCAAAGGGTCCACCGAAGGTCCCTCAAAATTATATGCCACCAAAAACACCTGCAGTCCTACAAAATATGCTTCCCCACCAAGGGGTCATTAATACTCAACCGAATCCAATTTCCCCTCAACAACATTTGGGATAATATCCCAACCCAAGTCACACTCAACAAGGGAATCCATCTTATCACAACATTCTTCTCACATAGGAATAAATCCTACTACAAACTTTTAGTTGYCAGTATGAGATGCCTTCCAACTCAAATCTAACCACCTCGGACTCACCACAATTACCTCTAGGACAAMCTTTCACAATACCTTGTCCTAGCACTGAAACAACCACTCGTGTACCCCGTGCACCTTTGCATAGGAACATAAACACCCCCCACGAAAGAGAAGCACACGATTATARCCTCATTGATTATTTAGATTAGTCCCCATCTTCTATGTCGATGTTATAGGTCCTCCAAACATTCCCTTCACAATGAAATACATTGCTATCAAAATTTGGGGAAGTTGACCCATCAGATACTCGTCTGATAACTTTTGATTTGGACAATGCTAAACCACACCTTCCCTCTTTGGTTGTTTTCTAAATCCGAGTTAAAATCTGGAAAATATCAGTACATAGGTGTATCATTGATGAAGGGGAATCTACATGTATTATGTCCAAAACTGTGTGGCAACAACTTGGGTCACCCAAACTCATTCCTTCAACCATTACTCTTTGAGCATACGATGGCCACCCATCCCAGCCATAAGGCCTCTACCAAAATGTTCTTGGAGAACTAGGAGGTGAAAACATTGACATCGACATCAAATTCATCGATTCCTAATTGGATTACAACATCCTCTTTTGACGTAGCTTCGTGTACACTATGAAAGCATTAGCCTCCTCTATATTTCACACCATGCTCTTCCCCCACAACAGGAAGATAGAAACCATCGACTAGTTAACTCACTATGAACCCAATCAATCAAGTCAGATAGATAATATCCTCCCTCTCATATGAGATAGCATCAACCCATCACCTTTAATTGAGGTCGAACCAAGAATATTTCAAGGTCACTCACTTATGGGTTCTTAACAGGGGACACCCCCTCTAATTCTCCCACCTACCAACACATCTTAGGTTTGTGCAGGGTAAAGATCCCCAATAAACTTCCCCTTCAAAAACCCTTACCCTCATCCCCCATAGAGGTATCTACATCATTAACAATCCCCGAGGAAATCATTTATCAGTCCCTTCTAGAACATACACCCATTCCAGAAAGTCCAACAATCACTGAACAAATACCTATTTGGTAGATGGTCCCCCGGGCAATAGCCCAAATACCCTTTTTTTACCCACCATCAGGTGTGTCAGCTTACTATGTCGTTTCTATTCTCACCTTACCCAACATGGTGATATCCATCCCAGTATGGCATCTAGAACCACCATCTATGGTACTGATCCCATCCATTTCACCTCATCCATAGGTCTTTCCCACACAATCAATGGTTCAAACATCGATTGTTCCAACCAGTCACACTGTTGGAGGAAATGATACTAAGAAAGGGGGAAACAATTCTAATAAATTGGGCACCAAGAATAAAAAGGATTCCACCCTACCCTCTACACCTTAGATCCAACCCATAACCACATAACCTTCTTCGTCTAAGCATAAAGGTATTTGTACCAAGTTCGCATGTGCCATATGCACATAGTATGGCCATTATACTCGACACTATCTAACTCTCCCCTAGTTATGAGAAACCCTAGTAGTCATGCGACAAACATCATTGTCTGATCCCTCTCAAGTAACCTCAATCGTTGCTAGTGTTACTGACATACATTATATCTCCACGTTAGTAAATGAACGGATGAGATGCCCATAAACATTATGTTATCAACTAGATCATTTCACATATATGTTCCCTCTCATCATTTCTTCTCGATCTCGACACATGGCTTCCCTTCCACATGACTAGAACCCCATTCAAACCCCTCTCGATATGGTCTTGGGAGGACCTCCATAATAAATGCCAACCATAACACTAGAATGACCATACTTCCTACCTCTAGCTTCATTAGCTATAAAAATACTACACCCATCCAAATATTTCCCATCAAACCCACCCAATTCTCCTATAAGTACAACCCACAATATTTCTCCTCTAAAAAACCTGTGTCAATTTCAAATCCTCCAAGGAAAGGCCCATTTTTCTATGACGATTCATCCTCGATTATGCTCTCCACGCCCATGGATTTTTCGCCTACTGTGACATGAAATCCCCTTCAATTGAGATCAACATGCACAAGTTGCTTTTGACTCACTCAAAGAAGCACTCATCAACAGACCCTTGATTAGTCCCCCCAACTTTGATAAGGATTATATCCTATATCTGTTGAGTTGATTTTAGACCTCCCATCAAACTCCACTGACACCCATGGGAACGAGAACTTCTTGGATGAACATTTATTCTTGATTTCATTCGACAATCCATGGTAAGGAGACATCCTCATATATCTTCATACGTAAACCAATTGGCCCTCGTCTCTCATGAGATGATCATCATGACATCTGTCATCTAGCCTCACGTTATCTCCTCATAGGATATGTCCTCTACCGTAGAGGGGAAAACACCATTCTTCATCGTCGCATCACCATTGAAGAAGAAGATAAATTCTTAAACGAATACCATAGTGGCGCATGTAGGGGTCATCTCTCTAGTATGTACACAAAACAGGAAGTGGTTTGGGTTGGTTACTTTTGTCCCACTTTGTTTTACAACTACATCCAAGCTATCGAGTGTTGTGATAAATTTCAACTATATGCACATAAATCTAGAGCACCATCCACTCCCCTTCCATCAAAATCATTACAGTAGGCCCCTTTTGGAAATGGGGTATTGATTTCATGACTTGCAACCCCCCATCCAACAATGGGAAAAAATATATCGTAGTCTCTATTGTCTACTTCACCAAATGGGTAGAATCCATGCCAACATTCAATAATACGACAGACATTGTAGCTCACTTCTTATTCAACCATGTCATTACCCGTTTTGGATTTCCCCTCCAATTAGTGTTTGACCATCGTAAACATTTCAAAAATGAAGTATTCATTGAATTATCCTCCAAGCTAGGGTTTACTCATGAGTTTGATTCACCATATTATCCACAATTTAATGGGCAAGTGGAATTTGTCAACAAAGTCCTCAAATCCATGCTTCAACCCACTGTGGATAAAGACAAAATTAACTGGCACCATATGTTATTTGCATCATTATGGGCATATCACACCACAGTTAAAATTGCTACCGTCTTCACACCATTTCATCTCATTCACGGAGTCAAAGTTGTCCTACCCATCGAATGTGAAATTCACACATTATACATGACAATCAAACTCATGCTTGACACAAGTCTGATGGAGCAACGATTGCTCAAACTCAAATCTCTAGATGAGGATCGAAGCTCCTTTTTGAAAAAAAAAAAAGTGGCTAAAAAATGTTCCAAAGCGGTCTTTGATTGCTAAGTGAACCTTTGATCATTCAAGGAAGATGATTTAGTGTTGGTATATGACATCGCCCATGACACATTAGGCCATGGTAAATGTGAATCCCTTTGGCGAGGACCATTCATCATTCACCATTGTCTCACTAAGGGCGCCTACATCTTGGCTCACTTTGAAGGAGCTACTCTCAAAGACCTTGTCAATGGGTTATACTTGAATAAATTCTACCCTTAAGCATAGCCACCCTACCTTAGGCTCCTCTTGCATTTTCCTAGTTTTTTTGGTCTTTTTTACAAACCCCCTATTTCCCTCGCACAATAGCCTCCCAATTTTATTATATTATCCTCTCTCCAAGACAAAAAAGTGCCCCCCACCTTTAATTCTTCCAATCATAACTCTCACACTCTCTCCCTTGTGCAAATGTCTACGCCTAAATTTTTCCTCTCACTCTCCCCATTTGACCAATTTCAGTTCCTTCTTAGATCACCTCTATCCGTCGATCCTTACTTTGATGAGTTCCCTAGTCTTGCTCTAACACATAGTGTATCGATGCGATCATCCTTTATTCCACCGTTGCATTGACACGTCGTTGATTTTATCACCTATACATAGGCCCCCTCCTACGAACATTACTTATGTGCATATGTGCTCCGCTAAAACTCACTACACATGTTCTTATCATTGATGAGGTGTGCATGATCGATGTTGATACATAATTAATGCTATCACAATTACCATCGTTGCACGTTCAACTTTCACCGGTTAATTCCCTTCCGCTTGCGTCGATGCATCACATAACATGACACTCCTTCCCTTTTGCTTCGCTACAGTGCTATCGAAAAAGGTTCACCTCTTCATGCTCAATGCAGTACCCGTTGATAAGTTTACATCTGTTGTCACTAATGTGTCAGTAGAAGGATGTAAACCCCTCATCGTCTTCGAGCGCATTGATGATGATATTCTCCCTCTCACCATCATCAATCAGGTCAGCGTAGCCCACTTTAAAAAATATATAGGATGTTCAAACAAAACAAAGAAAAGGAAGAAAACACAATAATGAAATCATTCTTAAAGTGCTCATAGGAGGTCTTAAAGAGAAATTCTTCGAATCACATCAGAGGAATTGGCAAGAACTCTGTCGATGTTCATCAAAAAAATTAAAGGAAAATCCTTCAAAGCCATCGGAGGTTTTGGAAGAAACCTTGTCGATTTCCATCAGAGTTGTTGAGAGCAACTTGGCTATTAGAGCTCTTGAGAGGAACTTTGTCGAATTCTATTGGCAGACTTGAGCGGAAGTTTTCCAACTCCTATCAGAAGTCTTAACCGATGAAGTTGAATGGAATGGCCCCGAAAGTGATCGATGAATATTAATCAAAATCACTCTGAATGAAATCATCAAGATTAATGGAAATACGGTCGATGCTTTGGTAAATTTAAACGAGCATGGTTAGATAGTTATGAAGTGTGAGAAATAAGTTTGTATGAATTCCGAGGCATTAAATTCTTTAGATAATGTAAATGGAATGAATCTACAAAATGTGGTAGTTATGGAAGTAATGAATGCAAACTGCATGTTTTTAAGTTGCGGGTAAGACCCTAGATGCACTAGTAGATGAAAATATTATGAATACCACTTGGGGTGGTGGTCCAGATGAAAAACGTTTTTCCTGTGTACCTGAGGGTTTTCCTGTGTTACATGCTCCTTAATGTAAGAGGTAGGTTTGAGGGTTGATGTTGCACAAGAGGAAATCCATGTATACTTGGAGGTGAGGCCACGGAGGTTATTATTATTCTAGTAAGTGGGCATAAATATAAAGAGTATCCATATACCTCCCATGAAAATGGTTCTCGGTTAAATGTGAGCACTAGTAGTGGCACAATATATTCAATGAATATTGTCTCTGATTAACCTGTTAAAGTCTGCCCTATGTCGAGTTTCANGTTATTATTATTCTAGTAAGTGGGCATAAATATAAAGAGTATCCATATACCTCCCATGAAAATGGTTCTCGGTTAAATGTGAGCACTAGCAGTGGCACAATATATTCAATGAATATTGTCTCTGATTAACCTGTTAAAGTCTGCCCTATGTCGAGTTTCAAGAACTAACAATATTGGAGATAGATATAGGAATATAGAAACACTTCATCAAAAGAAGTTTTTTCCAGTTGATGCATAAGATTATGACGACTTCCACAACCAACTATATGGTTATCTATTGTAGAAGAAAGATTATCTTGCTGGACAAAGTGAACTTTTAATAACTGAAGATACTACAAGATAATAATGCAAAGCAAGATAGATGAGACAAAAGATGTTATGAAACGAAAAACAAGTGAGGTTGATAATGTCAAAACTGAAGAGAATGAATCTAAAATAGATTCTTTATTATCATCAATGGGGCTTGACAATGTGAGTATCTCAAGTAAAGAAGGCTTTGGCAACAACCCTGGTTTTGACCCAAGTTGAATCTAAATACAATTTCTAGAAAATCAAGAGATTCAAAATCTACACTTGGCACTAGGTTATAGCATGTAGCAAAGGGAAAACAAAATAAACCGACCAGTCTTGTCGGGAAGTTTGTTTTCTTCAACTCACACTCACTTGTTTGGATTAAAAAATGTGTAGCGTGGGTGTTGGTTGAAATTGACCTTGATTGTGGCCTCCTGGAATTCATTTTTGTCAATATCGGGGATCTCTCCTTCAAACAAACACTAGACTTCTGGCGGGAGCCTTTTCGATGTCATCTATGCTGGCAAACATGACACTTGAGGAATTCATGTACAATGCCAAAGTCTGCGCAATCTAGAACCTCTTTGGATCAGGTTGGTTCAAATCATCCCTGACTTTGGCCCACGACACCTCCCTCAGTAAGATGCAGGACTTTTTTTCTGAATTCTTTTATAAAATATTTGATGATCAGTTATTTTGTTTAAAAAATAATGAGTCTTGGGTCTTAAATATTTTTGAAGACTTTTGGAAACTCCTACTTAACAAGTTGGATGTATATTTACTTATCCCTGTCCCCCTCAATGTTGTCCCTGTCCCTCACGTCCCTTCCCCCTTTCCATTGGATCCTTCTAAGTTCCCTGACCAGATTGAACACACATGACTTTCTCTTTCCCGCCTTGAACACACTAGTCATGTTCCCTATCCCTCTAATGTTCCTACCTTCTCCTCCACTCCCACTTCCACTACGTTTGAAGTTTCCCCTCTTAAAAACCTCTCCCCTTCAACTTCCTCTCTTTTTGACCCCTCCCCCGACACCTTCATTAAGACCTCTTCAACCCTCATTCTCACACTCCTTTCCCCCTTTCCTCTCATTGTTACAAACTCTTCTTCTAACCACCTTCCAGACCGTTCCAATGTAACTATTAGGAAATCCCGACACAGACCTCCAAAAAATCCTCTCGGCTCTATCGAAGGCAAAATTTCAAGATTAAAAAACACAGAGCCTCCCACCTCCCTTTCTCCCTCCTCTTCTCAAGAACCCGACAACTCCATTTCTGCGGTCCTTAGAGCACCCTTGCCGACTATAGGTGTTCCTTAATGATAATTTTTTCACTCAATCTTTGTGGGTTTGGAAGCCCCACTAAGCTAGCTTCCCTCAAAAGATTACTACTAAAGATCAAACCCGATATAGTTTTATTTCAAGAAACTCTGATTGATGGTGAAAAGGAAAAAAACCTCTTTTTATAATGTCTTCCACATTGGAATGTCGTTGCCTTAGATTCTATTGGTCGCTCCGGGGGACTCTTTGCTGGTTGGAACCCAACATTTGCTGAGTTTTTTGCCTTTGGGACAGTTGCAGGTATTTTTATGAAAGGGATATTTAAGCATTCTAAAGACCCTATCAAAATTCTCAGTTGTTATGCTCCTTATAAGGACCGAGAGCCCTTCTGGAAACAACTCTTTGATTTAGGATTATTACGAGAAGACAATCTTATTATTGGGGGTGATCTAAATTTCACCTTCTCTGCAAATGAAGTGTGGGGAGAACTAGCACGAATTGACCCCCTGGCTGAGTTCATTGCCAATATCCTACATTTCTCTGGGTTAGTCGAGCTTCAACCTTCAGTTATATCACCTACTTGGCGGAATGGAAGATCTGGCTCCACCGACATCTCTAAAATACTAGATCGCTTTCTCCTAGACTCCAAGTTCTTCGATAAACATCATAAATTTCGTTCTTGGGTTGAAGTTTCAACGATCTCACATCATCATCTGATCTGTCTACAATTTGATGGACCTTCTCAGAATAATTCTTCCCCCTTTAAATTTAATAGCTCCTGGATCTCCGGTCCTGAGTTCATTACTTTAGTCCAATCTACCTAGGCTGATATGTGAAGCTGGTCCGACAGTTCATATATACTACTCCTCTGTGATAAACTCAAAAACCTGAATATATCTATCATTAAATGACAGACTATTAAGAAGATACAATTGAGCACAGACCTTGCCTCCATTGAGCAAAAAATTACTGATCTTTTTTCCAAGTGTCCTACACAAATCTTCGAACAAGAGGATTTGGATTCACTTAAGACTCTCACTCAAAGGAAGAATGAGATCTTATCCATTGAATAAGCTACCCGGAGACTCAGGATCTGGGCTATCTGGATCGAGATAGGCGACAAGAACACTATTTTCTTTCACAAATTTGTGTCCCAAAGATGCAGTCACAACATTATTTGGGACCCGTCAGATGAAGATGGGAACATAATATCTACAGATTCAAAACTACAAAAGATGGATTTCAATCACTTCAAAGCTCAATACAGAGCCATTGATTTTGAAAACATTGATACCCAACTCGATGTCCTCAAGACGGTCCCACATTTCTTTAATGATGCAGACAATGTGGAGATAGGAAACCCTGTTACGATTTCAGAGTTAAAAGAAACTATTAGCGATATTCCTAAAGAGAAAAGTCCTGGTCCAGATGGCTGGACACATGAACTTTTCCACAAGTTCTTTGATATCATGGGAATGGATTTACTCAAGGTTGTGGAAGAGTCTCTTTCTACAGGATATATCCCAGGGGCACTAAATGCAACTTTCTATGCTCTCATTCCTCAAATCAACAAGTCGGTCAATTTTAATGACTTTAGGCCCATTTCTCTTTGCAACTTCACCTATAAAGTTATCTCTAAGATCATCACTTCTCGGATCAAAGATAAACTAGCCAATTGCATCTCCATCGAACAATTTGGATTTTTGAAGGATAGGTTGATTTTTGATGTTGTTGGCATCACTCAAGAGTGCCTCCATACGGGTAAGCTAAAAAAACAAAACTCTGTCAATTTAAAGCTAGATTTAAGAAAAGCTTACGACAATGTCAGTTGGCAATTCCTCAGATTACTTCTTGATCAGATTGGCTTAAATTGGCGTGTTTCATAGTGGATTATGGGTTGTATCAACTCTGTTAATACAACTGTGTTAGTTAATGGTGTCCCAACAGACTTCTTTAAATTCCATCGAGGACTACGCCAAGGTTTACCACTGTCACCATTTCTTTTCCTAATTGTTATCGCAGTTCTTAGCAGATTGATGACACAATCTGTGGCCTATGGAACTTTCCAAGGACTTAAAGTTACAGTAAGTAATTTTATCTCTCATCTCCTTTTTGTTGATGACGTACTCATTATGGGACCTAGGAAACTCGAATACTGGATGACATTAAAATCCATCCTCTCCAAGTTTTGCGCTGCAACAGGGATGGTTATAAACTGCCACAAATATGTTTTTCTTGTACAAAATATTGATTTGAACCTTAAGCACAGTTTAAAATCAGTTTTCAATATTAATATTGAGAACCTTGAGCAAGGCATGAAATATCTTGGTTTTTCTCTTAATCCAAACAATTACAAAGTGAACGATTGGATGTGGTTACTCAAGAAGATCGAAAAGAGGATCGGGAATTGGACCTTTCGATGACTCTCTCTCGGAGGTAGACTCACCTTAGAAAATTCAGTACTACAGAGAATTCCAGTCTATTGGCTCAACCTTGTCAAACTACCTACCTATGTGATCCACCGAATCTGGCTTTTGCTCACAAAATTCATCTGGAAAGGAGGTAAGAAAGGCACTAGTTTTCATCTCACAAAATGGAAAAATATAGCCAAGCCAAAACAATTCAGAGGTTGGGGCATAAAAAAAAATTCTTGGTTTGCACAATCTCTCACTACTAAATCCTATTGGAGATGTTTATTTGGTACAGGTCTTTTGAATTCTATCCTCTGCAAAAAATATCTCAAGGGTATAGATATTATTTCCTGGTTGCGCATAGATGATCACAAAACTCAAGGCACGTCTATCATTTGGAATACCTTCATGCACTCGGTCATCAAACGATGGTTGGCTTGGGAGATAGGATTTGGGAATCGATTTGNAATGGAAAAATATAGCCAAGCCAAAACAATTCAGAGGTTGGGGCATAAAAAAAAATTCTTGGTTTGCACAATCTCTCACTACTAAATCCTATTGGAGATGTTTATTTGGTACAGGTCTTTTGAATTCTATCCTTTGCAAAAAATATCTCAAGGGTATAGATATTATTTCCTGGTTGCGCATAGATGATCACAAAACTCAAGGCACGTCTATCATTTGGAATACCTTCATGCACTCGGTCATCAAACGATGGTTGGATTGGGAGATAGGATTTGGGAATCGATTTGTCTTGGGCCGCGATCCCTTTATTGGCTGCAACGACACCTACAAACTATCACTCCCTCTTCTACAAGTTTTAAACAGTTCCAACATCTATACTTTAGCACAAGCAACAGTTCTTGTTGATACAGGGACCTTACAACATTGGATGGAGTCCAATCAAATTGGTGTTACAACAACACTTGGAAAATAATGGGATAATTTTATTTTGATCTTAAGAAGCAACGACATCCACCTCAAAAATGAAAAGGATAAACTGGTCTGGTCCTGGAATAGATTGACATGTACAGTCACTGCCAAACTAGCTTATCATTCCATTCTATTTTTTAACAACTTGGAAGAAAGGAATGATAGTACAAAGCTATATGGTCTTTGAATATTCCAATAAAAATGATATGCTTCATGTGGATGTGCCTTAAGGACTCTATCCTTACTGGAGTTAATTACCAGAAAAGAGGCATTGGACCCTCGGTCTGCAACCTTTGTTTAAAGAATGAAGAAATTGCTACACACCTATTTGTGGAATGCCCAAAAACACAAAACATTTGGTCTGAAGTGATAAAAACTCTAAAGATTGATAGCGATTGGAAGTGTTCTACTATTGAAGAAAATCTGAGACACTGGTTCTTTCAATTTCAAAAATTAAGACACATCCTTTTTCTGGTTCTTTGGGGCATTTGGAAATTTAGAAACAAAATACTTTTTGAGAACTGGAACATATTGGATCCTATGATAAACATAAAAATTATCCTTTCTTTCAAATAATACTCATTCAATGAGGATGAAGATAAATTGGATCTTATTCTAAATCCAATTTATTTTGATGATAATCCAATTGGATTTTTTGATGGTACAGCTGCAGAAAATATTTGTGGAATTGGAACTTATCTAAAACTCTCTTTTAAGTACAAAGTCAAAGCACATTTTTTTGGAGGCACATGAAATAATATGAAAGTTGAGCTCATGGGACTTTGGGGAGTCATTTTACTCTCCTCCCATATTTCTATAAAAAATCTAATGGTTGCAGGTGACTCCAAGGTCACTATCGACTAGATAAATGACAAATCCAACCTGAATCTTATTTATCTCAACCACTGGAAAGACATGATCAAAAGATTAAAGACTGGATTTGAGAATATTAATTTTATGCACATCCACAGAAAATTCAACAAAGTATCAGACAACCTATCAAAAAAGGAACTCAAAGACAATACAAGCTGGTTTTTTTATGAAGACTTGGTCAATGGAACTACTATTAGCTCTGGAAAATTTTACATTTTCTAGGTTGAAAATACACAGTGGTATCATTTTTGTTAAATTTTGTATATGTCACTTGAGTGACTTTTATAGCTACTACAGGTTATTTATGTGGAAGGAGAAATTCCATAGACATTTTTGATAGATACTTTCTTGAAACATATGTAACATAAAGTTTCATTTGATTCTAATAGAATAACAGTGAAACTATTTTTTTCGCGTGCAAAAAAATAAAAAAATTATATATATATATATATATATATATATGATGATGATGATGATGATGATGATGATGATGATGATGATGATTAATGTCCACTAAGAATGAATTGGTCTATCAGACCTTAAGAGGGTAATTGATTACTTGTGATTCTTTAGAATTTTGTTTCTGTGCTCCAAAAGCATTAAGAGAAGCTTTCCAAGATCACCATACTTCCTCCAAGTTGTTGTTGTCATATAGAAAGGTATCATAAGGGATATTATTGGATTTAATAATCATGAACTTAGTCTTATCAGTATTAACATTCATACCCATATTGGAGCATAAATCCTAGAGAATTCTTAGTTGATTTTCAATATCATGGGGACTCCTTGCCATAAGAACAATATCATCAGCATAAAGAGGAAGATTAATGACTATACCAGTGAGAGTAGGGCCGACACAACCTTCTTTTTCCAAGAATTCTTCTAACTTGTAAATGTATATGCCACAAAGGGTAGGGGACAAGGGACAACCTTGTTTGACTTTGATATTGCAGTTAATCTTTTTTGACCAACCCTCCGTTTTTTTAAACTTAGCAATAACGTTCTCATACATCTTTATTGCAGCAGCCCTCAAATTGAGAGGAACTTTTATCTCTTCCAACCTATTCCAAAGGTTTTTCTTAGGAACTATGTCAAAATATTTTCTAAAGTCAACAAAACAACAAAAAAGATTGGTTTTAGTATTGCGGAACTCCTCTGCAATGATCCTAAAGGTAACAAGATGGTCCACAGTTGAATGATATATCCTAAACCCGGCCTGGCCTTTAGCTCTTTTACTGTGACTTTCTAGCCAAAGGCTAATCTTCTTTTCCAAAATAATTCCATAAATCTTGGCTAATTAGAGGAAATGTTTCTATCCCCATTTTTAAAAATAGGAACAATGAGGCTTTGCGTCCAGGGTTTAGGGAAGCCCTGCTTGACTTTTAAATTGAAGAGCTTGTGTATGTGAGGGATAAGGATTGGCCCTCCGATTTTAAAAATTTCAGCTTGGTAGCCTTCAATGTCCTTAGCTTTCCCATTTGCAAGCTGCTTAACTCCGAACTCTATGTCATTTAAAGAAAAAAATAATTCCTTTGTCGGGACAATAGGAATGGTTTCCATGGAATTAGGGAACTCGTAAATACTTTTAAGGTAGGAATTCCAGTCCCTTAAGGGAATCCTATTATTTTCTTTAGTATTTCATTTTATAATTTAGCTCCATAACTTCTTAGGATCCAACTTGTATAGCTGTGAAAGTTGTTCTTGCCTTTTATTGATATTGTATCTTTTTTTCCTTTTAATTAGGGCTTTGCACTTATTGATCTTATCAAGTTTTAAGGACTCATTAGAAGCATTCTTGGCACAGGGGCAGACCCAGGGTTCAATGCTACAACAACACACCAACAAAACCCTAACTAGTGGCCCTTTTGGCATCACTTGCGAAGCAGATGAAGTCTCATCCGAGGTAGAGGTAGGGGTGGTTATAGGACTCAGATGTATGCAAACTTAGATGGGACATAGATCTGTGATTCTAATAGTTAACAAAGCACTCAACAGTTATATTTATCAATATTCAGTTCCTAGTTACAACACAGTAAAACCCTAATCACAATACAACGTAGTATTCATTCAGATCTAGCTTCTAGTAGCACTTAGCATGATGAAACAGATCAGATCTTAATAGATTCAACACTAAGCACATGTATATAAGTCAGATCTAACATTCATCCATATTAAGCACAAAGAAACATCATTTCTATCTAACATTCATCTATATAATAACAAGTCACACATAAACACGCCAACACATTGCACAAAGAAGAGAAACACATCATATACGTGGTTCACCCCCCCCCCCTGGGGCTACGTCCACCAACTCTTCTTCTCTTCTATTATATTTTGTTAATCAATTACATGTACAGAGCCTCAAAAACACTACTCCACATAGGACAGGAGATCTACGCACTTCGCTAGATCCTCCTTCCCTGAGTTAGGTTCAACACAAAGCCTCCTCTCGATCTCTTATAGTCCCTTGCACTTAGCCTTACCAGTCTTACATAGTATGCAAAGAGAAATTACAATCCTTCGATCACGTAGATCGATCACTACTAATTTATACATCGCCTAGCTTATATATATATATATATATATATATATATATATATATATATATATATATATATATATTACAAAAGTGGGCCTAGGCATGGGTAAACCCATGGGCCGACCTTCCCATACCCGTTACATGATCCTAGAGATCAAAAATCCCTAAAAAGGGGTCGAGATCCTGCAATATCCTCTTCGTCTTGTGCTCTGTCTTTGAGATCCTTTCAAAGTCCCAAAAATAGTTCAATCATGACCAAGAATCCTCAAAACTTGGTTAAGGGCCAACAGACACCTAACACTCACCCGTGACTCGTCCTGAGTCACTCTGATCTGACTAGTTCTGCTTCAAAAGTCTTGATATTAGCTCGAGATTCTTCGAATTGTTGTTGTGCTATGACCTCCTGTTCAGTGAAATCTTGTATGACTACTTCTTTGACAAGTCCTTCGAGGTGTTGTTCAGATGCAGTGACAACTTTCTCCAGTTCCGCTCCTCGACCTTCAATTTCTGTGAATAGTTGGTAAGCCTCGTCCTGTACAGGTTGGAGCCTTTGAGTTACTTCCATAAATTTTCTCTGAATAGTATGGATCTACTTCTGGGCAGTGCGTTTCTCTTGGAATCATTTCATTCTTTCTACAACTGACAAGGGCTTCAACTGTGCCTGTGTTGTCTCTGCTTGATACTTCACTTCATGGAGCTGTGACTCCAGTGCCTTCAATTATGGGTTCTTAGTGAGTTTCTCATTAGTCTGGGCACTTCGATCACTAATTTTCTTGCATTCCAAGGAAATAGCCTTTATTCTCTCGACTGCACTCCGGGCAGTCTCTTCTCTTTGATCTCTTACATCCTATGGAGTGCTGGGCACTGTGCGAAGCTCTAAATCTGTTATTCTTTGCTGTAGCTGCTGGATGGCTTCCCCGAGCTGATCTACTTGATGTTCAACCCGATCTTCTGCCTGTGGCTCGAAGCCTGTCACAGAGAAAATTTATTTGTTGACTGCTTCTTTTACCTCGAGTTACCCTCCGAGCAACTGTTCCTTTTCTTGCTGCATTTGCACTTTCTCCTCGTCAAAATTTGTCAGGAGAGAAGTCTTGTCCTACTCTGCAACTCAACGTTGTTCTACAAGTACTCCTTGTACTTGATTCAAAGCTTGGGTGTCTTGTTTTGTTTCTTCTTGTGATTGTCAAGGGAAAGCTTCAGTTGCATCTGCTAGTCGGTGAAGTTGGGATGGCTCATCTCCCAACTCTTGTTCTCCTGATGGCAGGGGCACAATGGATATTGCGCGGCCGGACTAAAGGGCATGTTGTACCCCTCTGAACTCAACCTTAAGTCTGTCATATATTTCCTCTTGCTTAGCTTTTTTTTTCTCCATGATTTCTAGTGAAGCATTGTTGAGGGTTTCTACGATGAAGTCAAAGTCATCAGTAGTAAGCATGGTCTTCATATTGGTCATGGTGGCTTTTGATTTCTTCCGGGAATAAGGTTTCGGAGGAGAAGCCTTCATCTTCTTCAAGGGGTCAGCCTCGTCTTTGGGCGGTGTTACTTAACCTTTATTGTGTTTAGCTTCTCTATTTGTCATCTCTTCTACGTCGTCATCACCTCCTCGCTCAGGTGATATGGAAGCAGTCTTCCCTGAGGCGTTGCTTAAATATTGTACCTCCTCAGTCTTCTTTCTTCTATTGGTTCCAGGTGTGTCTTGTTCTTTGTGAGTGGTCTCTAGGTTGTCCAGTTTAGGATCAGACATCTCTGCAGGGTTAGTGGGGATAAAAAGATCTGTCGACCAGTCCTTAGTGATCTCCTCTAGGTCCTCTTCTGTAAGTTTATAGTACGACTGGAGTTGTTCCTTATGTTCATCAGCTCTCATTGTAATGTAAATGAAATGCCAATCTGCGCTGAACTTCATCAGGGGTCAGAATCTCTGTAAGGTGTTTGGAGTCATGTGAGGCTCTACTTCTATGGCTCTCTTTAGCTGAAGGTAGTACGTATGAAAAACCATGTTCGACTTCCACTATTTTTTCATATCGCTTGAGTACCAAAGTGTAGCAAACTTTGCAACAAGCGGTTCAAATGGCTTGATGTCCAGGAAGGTCGCACCTTCTGACATCTCCCACACAACAAAGGTGATGCAGATCATGAGCCAACTGAAGTGAAACTTGTAGCCCTGATCCTACGCTTCACGATAGTCTAGTTCAAGCTGATTGACTAGGTACTTTTCCCAGTTCATCTGTAAGCCTTCTATGCACTTCCCCATGAGGTCGATGACAAAGCCAGTGACCTGTGTGGGTTGGTTCTTGCATACCATCTTTCTAGCTATTAACTAGCATGGTAGGCGCACTGCACCATTTTGGATGGAGGCTACCTTGTAGCCTCGTGTCCCCTTCTCAACATCGCTATATGTGTCCTTAATATTCTGTGCTAGCACACAATCTGTTGCTTTTCCTAGGTAGAACTCTTGCGGATCAGGTCCTTGCATACTAAACCCTGTGATCCTATGGATCAAGGTTATATTGACTGTAATACAATGGTCTAGCCATAAATAACCTCCATGGTAACGTGACAGTAGCATCTTGATACAAGCGTTGACTTCCTGATGCCTTCCAAAGTGGGGAACTTTCATGACATTTAACAAGGTGGACTATGCGAGGTTCATCATCCATGGCCGAGGGATTATTTTTGAGTTATTTCCCTTCATTCTGGTCAGGTATTTGTATGGGGCGAGCATGTTTTAGTTTTTGCGATCTTCGAGGTTGAAGTCACTGAAATTCAATGCTGCGATATTATTCTGCTGTACTCTTACTGCGCATATCCCCTTCGAGAGGTACACATTAATCATGGAGTATTTAAAATATCTTGTCATGATATCTCGACTCACTTTTCCGGCTAGAGGCAAGATATAGTCAGGTAATATAGATGGAATCAACTTCGCATTGGATAGGTTGTCTCTGTGCTTGGTTCTCTTCTCTACTGTCAATTGGGATGGCCCCGATCCGTGAGCAGTCGACTAAGAGGCTTGCACTTCTCTCGTGGATGACACTTTTATACCTGCAGACATCGACATTACTCTTTCGATCATGAGGTCGATGAGAACTTCCTTGACAATTTTCTTTTTAGTGATGAAATCGTCCAACATACACGCTCGGGGTTGAAAATCTCAGGTTTGGAGAGTAATATCTCAATGCAATGGGATAAATGGAAAAAGCGCGATGATCACTATGTGAAAATCAAGTAATATGCGGGCTCAAATTCACGATTAGCAAAACCGTTCTCGGTGCATGGCGCGACGGGATAAATAGATACTTGGTAACAGATCTCTTGCAATGGGTAAAAAGCCTTCATTAACTCAGTTTTGTCCGTTATGGCATGGTCCCAACGGTCTGTTGGTGAGTTGTCTGACCATTAGTGCCTTTCTTCCTGTTCGGGGCATCAATCTAACGGATATACTGTTCCCAACGGTTATATTGCTTCACCATGGCAAAGTGCCATGTGATGTTGTTCTGATATTCCGACGAAGCTCCAATTCTACACATTTTCCTTCCGCGAAGTTCTCTCAAGAACCTTTTGTAAGTTTTCTATCTTAGCTCTCTTCTTAGTTTTCTAGCCTTCTTTCCAGTGAGCTTCGTCTCAGAATTCCTTTTTCCATTCTGATTCTTATCTTCTTTTGGCATAGTAACTTCACGTTGTTGAGATTCTTTCCTAGAAATCAGGGGTAATACTTCACCTGTATCTGGAATAGGCACTGCAATCTTCTAGGAGTCCTTTGGTATTCTTGCAACTTTGGCATCCAATTCTTTGGTTTCAAATGGCTTCAAACTGTTCTCTTGTTCTTTAATAAAGTGTGCCAGGGGTGATTTTAAGAACCCCCCCTAAATTTATATGTATAATAAATGGGCGAATCCCCATGATACATAGGAAAAATTGAAGGCTATTTTATCAATAATATAAAATGTATATATAATTTTTTGGCGAATATTTTAGTCAATTATATAATCTTGTAAAATATTGGTGAATATTTCACTGAATTATAAAATCTTGTAAAATATTGGCGAATCTTTCACTGAATTATAAAATCTTGTAAAATATTGGCGAGTCGTGTTGGGTAAACAAATGGACTTCACACAACATTTCACCACATCTACTACAGTAAAGTCGACCAAAATTGACAAAGAGCATTTTGTATAGGCCAATTGCAAAATGTGTTTCAATCTACAAATGGAGTTCACAACATTGTCAACATTCACTACATCTGCTACAATAAAGTCAACCA
>JASDQU010586620.1:0-25093 GCA_032191745.1 Picea mariana | reverse complement strand
CTCAGTAATCCAACGGTAAAATGGTAATTTAAAAAAAAATGGTTTGAAGTATAGTAAATTTAGGGGGGGTTGTCATTTTTTAGACTTAAAATGTGATAAATTTTGCTAAAATTTATTTACAAAATATATAAAAAAATTGAAAATTCATGATCTATTTCCAAAGAAAGATAAAAAAAAAAAATCACATGAAATTTGAGGTTTTCTATGTTTTGCATAGATAAAAAGCTTAATTTTCTTTTTTTCTTATAATGTATGAAATTAAAAAAAAAAAAAAAAATAACCTCTGAAATTCTTCAAAGTATTTAACGAACGTTTCCCGATTGCTCCAAAATATTTATCAAACATTGCTCAATAGTTGGTGCGATGTAAAAAACCAAAAAAAAAGTGTGTATGTATACCAACTACTATAATACCACTTGTTAGTTTGTTTAGTGCATATGGGATAAATAAAATAGAAGAAGATTATATATATATATATATATATATAAACCATCTCTACATTTAATCAATGTGGGATAAAATAAAAAAGATAAAACATGATGTAATTAATTAATTTATGATGAATTAATAGAGTAAGATTTATTTAATATTGAAGGTAAAATATTAAAAAGGAAGCTTTAGGGAAATTTGGAGGGAAATGTTCATTCCACAAGCTATAAGAATGTCATTGGGAGGGTGAGAATTTGCACCATTACGTGTTTGTAGTGAGCAATGATGGATTCATCAAATAGAGAGGATTTTATTTCTGGAGCATCAACATCTTGTTCGCATGCCTCCTCTTCTAAGACTGACAAATATGGTGGGAATACTTCTAATGTAAATGAGGAGTCATATGTTTCACCTAGTAAAAAGTTTGATCATAGTGAAAGCAATGATATTGAGCATATTGATCGGGAAAGTCCTAATTCTAAAGACTTTGAAGGCACCAATGATGAAGGGGAGGAATATGGTGAAAAGGAAAATGGATATTTTCCTCCAAGTGAGGATTTCCATGGTATTACTGATGATGATGAATATTTTCCTCCAAGTGAGGATTTTGAAGGTATCGATTGGGATGATGAAGAGTTTCCTCCAAGTGATTATTTTCAAGGCAGTAAAGAAGATGATGAATATTTTTCTTCAAGTGAGGATTTTCAAAAGATTAAAGAGAATGATGAAGACTTTCCTTGAAGTGAGGATTTTGTAGGTACTGATGAGGATAATGAAAATTTCCTTTCAAGTAAGGATTATCAAGGTAGTAGAGAGGATGGAGAAGATTTTCCTCCAAGTGAGGATTTTGAAGGTACTAATGAGAAGGATGAAAATTTTCCTCCTAGTGAGGATTTGGAAACTGTTAATAAGGATAATGGATATTTTCCTCCAAGTGATGATTTTGAAGGTACAGATGAGGAGGAAGAAGATATTTCTCCAAGTGAGGATTTTGAAGGGACTAATGAGCATGATGAATATTTCCTCCAAGTGAGAATTTTGAAGGGACTGATGAGGATGGTGAATATTTTCATCCAAGTGAGGATTTTCAAGGGACTAATGAGGATGATGAAAAATTTCCTCCAAGTGAGGATTTTGAAGGTACTGACATGGATGGTGAAGGCATTGTTTCAAAAGGAGAAATTAAAGGTTCCAATGAATATGATGAAGAGTTTCCTCCAAGTGATGATTTCCAAGGTACTAATGAGAATGTTGAAGATTGTCCTCCAGGTCAACATTTCGAGGGAAGTAATGAGGATGATGTAGAATTTCCCTCAAGTGGGGATTTCAAAAGTAATGAAGATGATTATGTCGATAGTGGGCACTTTCTTGCATGTGATTGTGTTGTTGATGTTGATCTTGATATTATTCTTCTCAATGAGATTATCAATGAAGATGATGATGGGACTAGGAATGGAGATCATGTTCTAAATCATTTAGGTGCAACAAATCAAGGTGATCAACAATATCTTGTTCGGTATCCTCACATATGTATGATTATAGTGAGAATGATATTCCTCCTAGTGATTATGTTGAAATAGTGGAGATATGGAAAAGAAATATTGTGTCTAGGACGAGGACTAGATCTTTTTATATCAATCCAAATCATTCTAGTTATACAAGGTCCAGGAAAGAATTTCTCACTAAATCATTTTCCATTGGTGATTTGATTTCTAGTGATTGTTGTCAAAGGAATTGTTTGAAAAGTATAGACTACATGTATGCCTTCGAGAAAATGAAGAATTGTTTGTCAATGAATAAAGAGCATGAAAAAATCATACTTAGTGGGGTGAATGATATCTACGAAGACAGGATATGATTATCGTATTGGTAATCTTTTTCTTTGCAAAAAAGATTTCAAAAATTCCACTCAATTGGTAATCTTCGTCTATCAAGGATCCAAACAAGATTGGAAAAAGATCCTACATTTTATTCAAAGGTACATCATGGACGAGAGATTGTCCCATTAACAAACATTGAATTTTCGTGGATGTGAGACTTCTTTTCCAAACATGGAGAGTCTATGCCGGATAGAGAGACAATACATATTCCAGATAAATTCTCAATGAATGAAATATATAAGTTATACAAAGAGTATGTTGAAAGTGTTGAAGGAAATCATAATTTTATTTCATATGCATATTTTACAAGAGTATGGAAGAGACAATTCAACAATGTCCATTTTCATAAGAATCCAAGGATGGGGATTTGCAGTATATGTCCTTCTCTTAAAGCAAGAAGAGATAAATATGAAGGGGTAGAAAGAGGTATATATTTACATTTTTTTTTGTTTAAATTCGATAGTTATCAACTATGAAAACATATTATCAATATTTTCATTTTGTGTCATGTGCAAATTCTATGGTCAAAGCACTTCAAGAACACATGAATCAACAATCAAGTGAAAAGAAAAAGTTGTACAAACATATAAAGAAGTGTTATTATGCTCCACATAAATATATGGGTATGATAATTGATGGCGTGGACCAGAAAAAAACAGTTCTACCACATTTTGTCTGTACAAAAAACAATTTACAGGAAGAGAATTTCATTTAGTTTCACTTGGTTGGTTGTATGGTTTTTAATGGAAAAATGTGTCCTAAGGGTTTACTTCATCAGCATGCAAATATTCATAATGATTCAAATCTGACCATCACCATAATTCATCATGTGCTAAGTCACTAGTCTGGTAATCTTCCTCAAGTTCTATATCTGTAGTTGGACAACGCTAGTTGTGAAAATAGAAATCTAATTATGTTTGGATATCTCATCATGCTTGTTGAACTGGGAATATTTCAAAAGGTTAAAGTTGATTTCCTTCTTCTTGGACACACACATGATCATATTGATCAAATGTTCAGTCGTTTTTTCAGTAATATTGAAGAGGTAAAATGTTGGAAGCCTACCATCATTAATTGAATGTATTAAGAAATCATAAATTCCAGAGCCTATTTTTCACATATTAGAAGAAATTGTTGAAATTCAAATATTTATCCAAGGATCACATGGTGAATAAAAGTGTATTGAGCAGCTTAATGGCATTAGCTTCCAACATCAATTTTCCTTGAAAAAATTTGATGGGAAAACACTTATATGGGGCAAGAAGTATTCAACTATTGTAGAATGGGGGCCCTCATTAGGTTTGACACTTTTGAAGTTCATTATAGATCCTCCAATAGTTGCATCAAATTTAATGTTATTACAATCAATTGTTGAAATCTATAATGCACAAAGGCATAATAGAGATGTAGATTATTCTAAATGCTTGGAGGAAATACAAAATTTCATTAAAGATACATATGAGTACTTTGATGTTGTTGATTTTTTTTGGTGGGAGTCTTTTTTCAATGATCAAAGTGACATAATTTCAAACTCAACAAATAAAGATACACTTTTGAATAATACATTTATTTGGCCACAAAATAGATCAAATGAATCTGAAGAAAGAAACATTGTTGAACAACACGAATCTCAATATGCTATTGAATTTTCATAGGTAGAGGAAAGAGAAATGTATATTGCTTCTAGAAGATCATGTGCACAATGCGAAGTCATGGAATATATTTACAGGGGTTCAATACAAGATATTAAGGAGGGTTGCATGATTACAGTCTTAGCAACTGAAGATCCACATGGTTATCCATTCTGGATTGCAAAGGTTATAAGGATTGATAAATAAAATGAAGATGTTATAGCAGTTGAAGTGCATTGGTATGTCTTACACATTATTTTGGTCACCCCTGTGATCAACTGACGATATGTGAATAACTCATTTCCATGTCCCCTGAAGATACTAAATGAGACTTTCTCCATGAGAAAAGTGGATTATATTTTCTTCCTTAAAAACCATATCAAAGGAGATCGTCGCACCCTTCTCTATGCTTGGCATGCGACAATGCTTGGTCGTCGCATGATGCACCAAAATTGGACTCCAACGTCACCACAGGATACCTGTGCATGGGGTGCAATGATCCTCAAACAAGATAAAAAGTGAAATTCACAAAGGTTCTATAAGGGAATCTTCTAGAAGATGAGGTGGCTTCCGATCGGTTTGGATCTTACTCGCTTCTCTTATTTAGTGGGATCATCATAATATCCTCATCCATCCCTCTTTCACCCTATATAAAGAGGGATCTCTCCTGGGAAAGGCTAGGCTAGCTTATGCATGAAGAATTGTGTTGTAGATTATACTTGAGATAGATTTTCTTTAACTCTCCAAGTCAGGTTGTGAATGCTCTTCATTAAAAGCATTGGAGCAAAGGTTTGTGTGTTGAAGAAAAGGGCCATTGAAAGGGACCTTGCAACATCAAGGCATGGGTTGTATTCTCCACTTTCATTTAATATAATGTAGTAATACATTTCTTCCCTATAAAAGTGTCTCTACTTTTGTTGTATAACTCCTTGATCTTATACATAGAATTCATTGGAATATATATATCGTTTTTCTCTCTCTTTGTTAGTTTGTGCTTCTTAATAGGTTCACCATCCCACAAATCCAAATATGGAGCAGTAAGGATGACACTAGTGAGTGTTGGCGTCAAAAGTCACTCCTGGATTGCAGCAAGAGTAAGCCTAAAGCCCATCAATTTATGTCACTATTTGTTGATAAAGGGTGATGAATGGAAGTAAACTCAGAACAATATCATTCTAAGTCAGAAACTAGGCCAGGCATGCATAAGCAGATGAGGTCTTGGTTTAACTTCAGACAGTAAATTTTAATAAGGGTGAGTCGGAGGAAGACTTCTGTGAGGAAATGGGAAGGCCTGTTGTAGGCATCGAGCTTCTAATAACCTGTAGAAGAAAACTTTAATCACAAGAACCTCTTATATTCAAAAGCAAAAACACTAAAAGAACATAACAACGTTATAATAAATCCTTTATTATAACACAGTCGCGATGATTCATGTGAATCAATCAATCATGAACCCTTTTAGTATGAGATCGAAACTAGATGAAAAAGAGAACTGCCTTACATTGAACAAGAAATTTTCATATGCAGATACATAGCCAGGAAAACCAGTGCTTCATTAAAACTTTACAGTCGGGAGCTCTTCTCTACCATCCATCCTGATATAAATACAAAAACTGAGTATATACACTCAGAGAAATTCACCACCTTGGCAGTAGGAAGGTAGATGAGACATTAAAGTCCAAATTAGTGTGTGCAGGCTCCTCTAGTCAGATGAGGACATCATATCGACATGTCTTCTTTAGGAAAACCTACACACAGGACGATCTTGGGAAGACTACCTACCAGAACCTCCATGTCTTACATTTAAGGAGTGAGGCAAGGTTTCAACCACCTCCTCCTTATTTTATTTACCTCTAGCAGGGATCAGGATCGAGGCTGAGTTGAATTGGCACCTGGAGAACGTGGCGACGCCTCTTGCAGCTAAACCTAACGCTTTGGCACTTTGGGCAGTGCTTTCTATCACCCCAAGTGACCATGGGTCATGATCCTTCGCCTATCTTCAAAGGCACTTTTTGCATTTCGCGTTTCAGTGATTTCGGATGCAGTGGAGGAGCGACCCCCTGTCTTTCAAAGTCCTGATAGCCGAAATGCCGAAACGGCTAATCATTTTGCGTTTCAGAGTTTCCCAATGCAATGGATGAGAGACCCCATGTATTTTGAAGTCCCGGTAGCTGAAATGCTGAAACAACTAATCATTTCACATTTTGGAGTTTCCAGATGTAGTGGAAGAGAGACCCCCTGTCTTTTGAAGTCTCGGTAGCCGACATGTCGAAACGGCTAATAATTTCATGTTTCGGAGTTTCCCGATGCAGTGGAAGAGTGACCCCCTATCTTTTGAAGTGCTGGTAGCCGAAATGCCGAAACGACTAATCATTTCACATTTCAGAGTTTCCCGATGCAGTGGAAGAGAGACCCCCTATCTTTTGAAGTCCCGATAGCCGAAATCGCAACCAAGCCTGATCAGGCGCCATGTGTCCCGACTGGATCAGATGACCACAATCATTTCTTGACTTTGGCTATAAGAGATGAGCCCATGCACTAAACCTCATGCAACTCTATGACTTAATCTTACCCGATGACCGTCGATCTGCTCCATCTATGGATCCTCGCCATTGAAAACAAAATGCATGCTCGCTTGATTTGAAGCCCAAAATGGACTTCTTATGTGTGCTATGCTTGGCGCTCATGATTGCGGCCTTTGGATAAAACACATTTGATGGGTTTTTAAATCCCATTTCTACGCATTTACACCAAGGGTATGAAATCAGAAAGAAACACCCCCTTGCAAAAATTGGCGCTAACATTAGGCTCCATGGGGGATAGAGTCGTCCCTACGATACGCTAAGAACTCCTTCTGCAGTTCCAGTTGCCTTTTGTTGGGCTATGGAGTCATTTATTAAGCCGAAAATAAATAGAAAAACAATATTTACAAAAACAAAGGAGCCGTCTAAGGCTCAAACAAAACATTTCTTTAGGAAATGCCCATTTACTGGGCCGTTAAAAAATTATTCACCCTCCAAATCCTGCAACCTATATGTGTTATTTAAGAATAGTTCAGAGATTTTGAAGGGATCGATCCAGAGGGCATCAAACTTGTTGTGTTTTCCCCTATCCTGCTTGGGTGCATCCCACTTAAGCACCAAATCTCCCAGCTCAAATTCCTCCTTCCTGACCTTCCTGTCAAAGGCCTGCTTGATCTTCTGCTGATGACTATGAGCTATGTCCATTACCTGCTCCCTGACCTATTGCACTTCCACCACTTGATGAATTCTTCTGACCATATGGTTTGGCTCTCCTTCATGATCTTAAAATAATTTCGCTACAGGTAAACCGAGCTGAGTGGGAAACACAGCCTTTGTCCCATAAACAAGTTGAAAAGGTGAGGTGCCCAGGGACTTCTTTGTTGTCACTCAATCGACCCATAGAGTGAATTTGAGCTTTGAATCCCAAGCCCTCTTATTGTCTTCCAATAATCTTTTAATGAGTTTGATTAGACTTTTATTGGAAGATTCTTCCAGTCCATTTCCTTGAGGATAATGGGGAGTGGAGTGAATTGGTGAAATCTCGAACTGCTCATAGAACTCAACCAGAGGCTCAGACTTGAAAGAAGCAACATTATCAGTGACAATTCTGCTAGGACAACCAAATCTGGCTATGATATCCTCTAGGAAGCTGATAATTACCTTGTGTAAAGCACTCCTGGTGGGGGCGGCTTCTATCCACTTGGTGAAATAGTCTGTTGCAGTCAGGATCCATCTATGCTGGCCACTTGAAGGAGGATGAATTTCTCCAATGAAATCCAACCCCCATTGTTGAAAGGGTGTTGAAGCTACTACAGGCTTTAGTGGTAGAGATTTGAGTTTTTGTTTTCTAGAGAATCTTTGGCATTTTATGCAAGCTTTGACTTCTCTGCAGACATCAGTGAATAAGGTGGGCCAGTAGTACCCAAACCTAAGAATTTTGTGGGTTGTGGTCTTCCAGAAATGATGCCCTCCACAAAGGCCACTATGGAAATCAAACATAACTTTATGGGCTTCTTGTGGGTCCAAACACCTCAGAAACACCCCTAGAGGGTCTCTCCAGTACAAAAATTGGTCAATAAGGAAACATCTGACTGCCTTGAGCTTTAAATCTCTTGCCTTGATTTTTCCCATTCCATCAGGAGGCTTCAACTCTTGCAGAAAGTACAAAATGTCTCTGTACCAGGTGCATTCTGCTAGTGATAAGCCACCCTGAGAGCTTTTGCTTGACGACTCAACTTACTGATTTCCTGAGCAAGCATTGATGAAGCTAACCCCCAAGCCCTTGCAATTGGATTCAGCCAGCAGCTTGGCTAAACCTTGCCCTTTAACCAACTTGGTGGGCTTTATCTCCAGGTCAAAATCAAGGATCTTGGCAATCCATTTACCTCTTCTCCCATCTATGTCAGGTTGTATAAGGATGTCTTTCACAGAGGCTAAAGGAACGTATGCAGTCACTCTTGAGTGAAAGACATAGACTCTGAAAAATTTGAGAGATTTCACGAAGGCATAGGCTTGTTTCTCTATGATCTCATACCTAATTTATGCATCTATTAATGCCTTACTGAAGAAGGAAATGGGTTTCTCACGTCCTTCCTCATTTTTCTGCAATAAGACCGTTGCTACTGTAACCAAAGAAGCAATAGAAAAAACAAGGAAATCCTTGGAATAATCATGGTTAATCAGCACAGGTGCCTCAGTCAATGCCTTTTTTATTTGGACAAAAGATTCCCTAGGTTCAACAATCCATTTTACTTCATTTCCCTTTCTGATCATGGTTGTGATGCGTTTCACCAACTCAACAAAATTTGAGAAAAACCTCCCTAAAAAAGTTAATCTTCCCTAAAAAAGCCTGAACTTCCTTTCTATACCTGGGAAGTGACAAGGTCTAAATTGCCTCTACCCTACTGGGATCAATTCTCATTCCCTCTTTTTATACTATATGGCCTAACAACTTCCCCTCCTTCATAGCAAACACAGATTTCTTGGGATTTAAGGAAAGGCCAAACCTCCAACATTTCAAGAAAACTTTACTCAAGTGACAACAGTGCTCTATATCGGACCTGGAGAAGACTGTGATGTCATCCAGATAGATCACCACAAACTAATCTTTCTCCCCGATGAAGGCTATGTCCATGGCTCGCTGAAATGTCGCTCCTACATTCATTAATCCAAAAGGCATTTTGGCATACATGAATGTTCCCCAAGGAGTGGTGAAGGTTGTTTTTTCTCTGTCCTTAGGCATGACTGATATCTGATTATAGCCAGAAAACCATCAATCATGGATATCCTATATGCACCAGTTACCCTCTGCAATATGTGTTCCATGTTGGGCAAGGGATAGTTGTCTTTCTTTGAGCTCCTGTTCAGGTTCCTGAAATCAACACAGAGCCTGATTTCTCCACTTTTCTTCCTCACCGGGACCAAATTGGCCACCCACTCAGAATATCTCAAGGGGAAAATGATTTGGGCATCTAACAACTTCTTCACTTCTCTCTCCATGACAAGAAAAAACATTGGATTTATATGTCTTAGCTTCTGCCTAAATGGCTTAGCCTCTTCCTTCAGTGGGATCTCGTGTTCAATGACAGATGTGTCATATGTCTTGAGGTCTTCATAGGTCCATGAAAACACATCAACAAATTCCCTTAATAACTTGGTATATTTTTCCCTCTTCTCTTTGGTCAAACTGCTTGACAACTTGACAAACCTAGGCTCCTCCTGTGTGTCGATCTTTCACTCCGCTGTATCAACATCTCCATTTGAAACCCTACCCTTTACTGCCACATCATTTCCATCAAACGGTCTTTCTAAAGGGACTAGTCCCTTCAAAATGTGATTGCTAGGCAAATGAATAATATGGTGATTAACAATTTTATTTAAAAATATCTTAGGGTGAGGGTGACTTTTGAGATCAAGATCCTGATCAACGTGCAATGCAGAAAATTCATCGACAGACTGAAGAAATTTTTTGATTTCAAGATCGTCTTCGAATACCTTCCAATGCTTGATATTGTCTAGAACAGATGGCCTATATCTTATCTCAACATCATATTTGATCTTAGGCGGTAGAGGGATCCTGAACAGACTAGCTGAGACATCTAAGGAATTGGCCAAAGTATTTTCCTCTCTTGGAATAAAAGAAATGTTGAAAGCTGAGAAGAAATTATCAATCAGGTCCTACACTTCATTTTTGTAACTCCTGAGTAGAGGATGCTTATATCGATAAGAATTTCTGACTTGTTGGATTATCAACTCAACATCTCCGAACACCGCTACCTCCTCAATTTCCATTTCTTTTACAGCCCTTAAACCCATAACAAGAGCTTCATATTCTGCCACATTATTGGTAGCTTCAAATTCCAGCTTGTATGACAGGGATATGGTTTCCTGACAAGGTGACACAAAAACCACTCTAGTTCCAGTGCCTTCGCTAGAAGAAGCTCTGTCAAAGAACATCTTCCAAATAGAGGTGGTTGGAGGAGGTATCTCGTGATTAAATATGGGTTTCTTTCTGATTTGAAAAGGGGATTTAGGAGTATCAGTGAGCTGTAATAAACTAGACCCCAAATCAGTGTCAAGTGCAAAGATAGGATGATTGGTGGGATTTGCTTCATCACTAACAATGTAGGCCAAATGAGCTTCTTTATACAACCTCCTATGTTCCCCTCCAAATACTGGAATGGTGGCATATGTGAGATCCATTTGTAATGTTCCTCCAAGTTTTTTAATCCAAGATCTTGACAACAACATGTCGAACTTGGGGGGAACATCAGCTACTACAATGTCCATGACCACACTCTTCATTGGAAGCTAAAATAAAGAGACCACCAATTCTTGGATGACTCCAAGGAATTGCACCCTCCTTGAATCAAAAGAGTACAAATCATGATAAGCCTTTTTCACTTCTAGTCCCAATTCTTCCATGACTATTTTGGGCATAAGGTTGTTGGAAGCTCCTGAATCCATGAGGCAATTATGCAACACCTTATCATGTATGTTCAGGGATGTGTATAAGGGAGGGGATGAATCATCTATGTCTCCTACCATGGGACCTAGGACGACTGCTGGCTTCTCATCTTGAATATTTACTAAGTATGTGGAAGTCTGGGGGGACTCAGATTATAGCAGTTTGGAGAGGGACCTTTTGAAATATTCATTTTTAACTAGTTCTGAGAGGGGTACGGGAATTCTAATATTTTGAATTTCATGCTCAAAACTAAAGGAGGAAAGAGTCTTAGGAGCTTCCCTTACCTCAGAGACAAGTTATTTGGTTGTTGGCGAAGTATTCCAAGTTTTATTTTCTTTAGTAGTGATTGTTGCAGGCTTAGCAGGCCTTTCCATTATGAGGGGTTGATCATGGCTATCAAAATTCCCTTCTTTCTTCTTTGACCTGACATGATATCTGTTAGGAGTGTTGTTGGCCTTTTCCCCTTTACCCAACTCATTTATTTGAATTTTCATAAGGGATTCTTCATATGCAGATTGAGTCAAATGGGGAAAAGGGGAAGTGTCTTCAATACAATGAATTTCAGGGTTGAGCTCATCTATCTCCTCTCCTTCCTCATGAGAAACTAGGTTATTTTGGAGAGGGGTTTGAATTCTCTGATCATCTCTATCTTTTCTCCTTTGTTCCCTTGGCAAATCCTGTGGCACATTGTTGATAGGCCTCCTGAAGCCTCTATTATCAGTATTTTGGGGATTTTTGTACATGAGCTTCCCTTCTAACTCCCACCTTTCCATTCAAGCTGAAAGCAATTTTATCACTTTAGTTACCTCATCCGTCTGAAGGGGAAGGGGAGATGAATTAGATGGGGAGGCTTCAGGTGTCTTCCTGGATATGTCTCTATCAGCCTTATTCCTGATTTGGTCAACAACCAATATGTTAGATTCTACTTCCACCGCTGCATCCTGCATGTGAGCTAGAGTAGTTTCTCTCCTTTCCCTCAATAGGAGGCAAAAATTGGGATCAAAAGCGCTAGCACAAGTTATTTTAGCAGAGGCTTCTGAGGGCTTTATCTCAGCGGGGATCTTATTGTACATTTTATTGAATCTCTTGGAGAAGTCACAGACAAACTCTCCTTCCTTTCTCTTCAAAGACCCAAATTCTGCCATGTAATACATGAAGTCTTTTTGTCTCTCCACTGTCTCAAAAAGGCATTATCCAAAGCCTCAATCCCATCGATAGATCCAGGAGGCAGGGCCCTAAACCACTTTCTAGCCTCACCTTCAAGGCTATGGACGAAAATCCTCATCCATACGTCTACATGCATGATACCATGATCGCCTGTAAAACTGTAAAAGGCTTCAAGGTGTTCTTTTGTAGCTAGGTCCCCTTCACCTGTAAACTTGGGAAAATGCTTAAGGTAGCCATCTGTTGGAAGGGAATTGAGAGGCCGAGGTAACAAAAGGGGAGCATACCTAGCAGCTAATATAGCCTCCATTTTGGTCATGGGGGGATTTGCTCCTGCCATAGGAATATTAGGTGGAGGAGAACTCGGAGGAGAAGAAGTTCGAACAGGGGATGCTGGAAATGAGCTTCTAGGTGGAAGTGGGAACGATGGGGGATTCAGAGAGAAGGCTAAGGGGCTTGAGTCCACAAATGCTTCTCTCTGTGCAATAACATCAACAGTAATAAGAGGAGGGGTGGTAAATCTAGGGGTGGGGAAATCTTATGTGGTCATGGGTCTACGCCAAGGTACAACTGAAGGGGAGAGAGGAGTGATAAGGATTTCTCCCTCCAATCCCAGACCAGGAGGGGAAAACTCAACAGGAACACTTCTGAAATTCAAGAAACGGGAAACTTCAAAAAAAGGTCTGTTAGGAAGTTGAGAAGAAGAAAATGGATTTTCTACAGAAGGAGATGGTAAATTACCTGGTTTAGCGGTGGAAGTTTCTCCTTCAGAGACCTTTCCTTTTCTGATAATTGCCTCTGGATCAGCTTCAAGTGTAGCTAGAGGCAGCTGTGGATGGGACCGTGTGTGTCTACCTCTGGAAGCCACAACTAAAAAAGAAGGTTCTCTCTTGTGGATTCGTCACAATGGAGTCGTCAGGTGCATAGTAGCAATCTCGTAGGGCTTTGATGCCTGATGCACCTTCAGAATCAGAGGCTCGATGTCGTTCAATCCCAGGGAAAATTTTCAACTTCGTCCCTAGCAACGACGACATAAATGTTGGCGTCAGAAGTCACTCCTAGATTGCAGTAGGAGTAACCCTGAAGCCCATCAGTTTATGTCACTATTTGTTGATAAAGGGTGATGAATGGAAGTAAACTCAGAACAATATCGTTCTAACTCAGAAACTAGGCCAGGCATGTGCACGCAGAGGAGGTCTTGGTTTAACTTTAGACAGTAAGTTGTAATAAGGGTCAGTAGGAGGAAGACTTTTGTGAGGAAATGCGAAGGCCTACTATAGGCATCGAGCTTCTAACAGCCTGTAGAAAAAAACTTGAACACAAGAACCTCTTATATTCAAAAGTAGAAACACTAAAAGAACATAACAACGTTATAATAAATCCTTTATTATAACACAGTCATGATGATTCATGTGAATCAATCAATCATGAACCCTTTTAGTATGAGATTGAAACCAGATGAAAAAGAGAATTTCCTTACATTGAACAAGAAAATTTCATATGCAGATACATAGCCAGGAAAACCAGTGCTTCATTAAAACTTTATAGTCAGGAGCTCTGCTCTACCATCCATCTTGATACAAATACAAAAACTGAGTATATATACTCAGATAAATTCACCACCTTGGCAGCAGGAAGGTAGCTAAGACATCAAAGTCCAAATTAGCATGTGCGGGATCCTCTGGTCAGACGAGGACATCAGGTTGGCATGGCTTCTTTAGGAAAACCTGCACACAAGACGATCTTGGGCAGACTGCCTACCAGAACCTCCATGTCTTACATTTAAGGAGTGAGGTGAGGTTTCAACCACCTCCTCCTTCCTTTATTTACCTCTAGCAGGGATCAAGATCGAGGCCAAGTTGAATTGGCACCTGGAGAACGTGGCGATGCCTCCTGCAGCTAAAATTGATGCTTTGGCCCTTTGCGCAACTCTTTCTGTCACCCCAAGTGACCACAGATCATGACCCTTTGCCTATCTTCAAAGGTGCTTTTCTCATTTTGCGTTTCGACGATTTTGGATGCAGTGGAGGAGTGACCCCTATCTTTCAAAGTCCTAGTAGCTGAAATGACAAAACGGCTAATCATTTCGCGTTTCAGAGTTTCCCAATGCAATGGATGAGAGACCTCGTGTCTTTTGAAGTCTCGGTAGCCAAAATGCTGAAACGGCTAATCATTTCACATTTCAGAGTTTCCCGATGTAGTGGAAGAGCGACCCCCTATCTTTTGAAGTCTCGGTAGAGGAAATTCCGAAATGGATAATCATTTCGCATTTCGGAGTTTCTCGATGCAGTGGAAGAGAGACCCCCTATATTTTGAAGTCTCAGTAGCCGAAATGCTGAAACGGCTAATCATTTCACATTTCAGATTTTCCTGATGTAGTGGAAGAGCGACCCCCTGTCTTTTGAAGTCCCAATAGCTCAAATCACGACTGAGCCTGATCATGAGCCATGTGTCCTGACTGGATCGGATGACCATGATCATTTCGTGACTTTGGCCATAAGAGATGAGCCCATGCACTAAACCTTGTGCAACTCCACGACTCATGCTTACCCAATGACCGTCGATCTGCTCCATCTATGGATCCTCACCGTTGAAAAAAAAATGCCCACTCGCTTGATTTTAAGCCCAAAATGAACTTCTTTTGTGTGTTGCTCTTGGTGCTCATGATTGTGGCCTTTGAATAAAATGCATTTGATGGGTTTTTAAACCCCATTTCTACGCATTTACACCAAGGGTCTAAAATCAGAGAGAAACACCCCCTTGCAAGAATTGATGCTAATAGTGAGGATCAACCGTCAGTTAAAAGGTATGTCATTTGTCCCTCTCTGAACTAGTTTATATTACAACCAAATCTAAGGAGAAGTTTGTATTCTGCCTTGTTTTATTCTAGCTTCCTATTGAAACTAGGGAGATTAGTTTGTGTACACACTTACCTATTTGTCCGATAACAGTATGCAAAAAGTACACACTCATTCAATGGTGTGTACAAGAAATAGATGGTGGTTGAGAAACAGAGCATCAGAAAGAGAAAAAGAAACGGTCAAAATAAAACTCATCGTCGCACTAACCTCTTAAAATTAGAGGATGTTGACATACTTGTCTATGAATTCAATTTGAAAAAGAGAGGAACTCTTCGCTCCAGGACTGTATATATTATCAAGAGGTTGCTTCCACAAGAAATAACTGCAAGATGGGATTCTGCTAAACCTAGTCGTAGATCAAAGAGGATTTTGACATATGAAATGTTGGGCATACATGCAGACTCAGATAGGTGCACTCATTGATAATAGAAAATAATATGGATCATCTACATCTTCATCTAGTCATTCATATGAAGACAATGTAGATTATGAAGGTGTGTCAGAATCCATGGATGGATTTGATTAAGTGTATGAAACATTTTATGTATTTTTTATCAATATGATGTTTATATGGTAACCAAAAATGAGTGTTCTCAGTTACATATGATCTTACATGAAGTTATGAAGCATTTCTATGTTTTATGAATTATATGTTTTTATTGTGGAGAATATATAACAAAATTTCTGAGCTATTTTGTTTTGAATATGGACAATGTAACAAAATAATTTATGTTTCATTAAATGTAATTTGTATAGACTTGTTAATTTAAAACAAAAATTATTTTGAAGTTATGTTGAATGTTGACATCTGAAATGGTGATATTTTCAAGCCATTATGTATTATCTTGTGGTTGGAGTGATAAACTAACCTTAAAAAAGTAAATATTTAAGGGTTGATTTTACGATTAGGTTTATAGTAGTGATCATTTTTACACCACTTTCAAAAATGTGTTAATTTTTACGTTTTGGTTGTAATGGTACTTGCCAAACTAAGATAAGGTTTCAAATGAGGTATAATTTTAACGTTTAGAAAAAAAACATTTTTCTGTCGGTAGCACCATTCTTTGATTTAGGTGTTGATTTTAAGGTTTTTCTAAGCAACTATACACATGTTTTAGGCCATGCTTGAAAAAAAGTTGTAATTTTAACCTCAAAATAAAAAAGGGTGCTACCGGAAGCACCATTTATTGATTTGAGGGTTAATCTTGTGTTTTTGTATGCAAAAATATGGTTTTTAAGGGTTAGAGTTCTCGTTTTGAGGTCATACTTCTCGCTAAGTTGGTAATATTGTTATTAGGGATCAGTCAATGTTACCTAGATTTTGTCTGAACCTTCATGTCATTGACTCGGATTATGGATCCTTCGAGCGGGTGTGGTATTTAGTATCAATTCATTGTTGAGGCATATCCTGCTCACACGAGTAATGAAAAGAATTGTGAACAAGATCCTATACTGGAAGTAGAATTTTAGCACACTGGTAAAACATAAAAATATTTAAAATTCTGTATTTTTCTTTATAATTTTTATAAGCATCGTGGGTAATGCTTCGTGCTATTTTAAACAAACTATCGAGGCATTTTATTTAAAAATATACTTGAATTGTTAGTTCTCTACGATATGTATGAAGGCATCATTATCGATTCCTCCATATATAACATGTTTGTTGTTACAACATTGGTTACAACATCTAGAACTGTATTTTAGTGTCCATAATATAGATGAAGAGCATAAAATTTCATTTTCATAGTTGAAACTAGAGGACCATGCACTAACCTGGTGGGGAATCCACATGGAGACACTTAGGTTGGAAGGTGATCAATGATTAACTAAGTGGGAGGTGTTTAAAACCCTCATTAAGTCTCAATTCTATAGTATTGGGTATGTAGAGGACTAGTGGATCCATTGGTATTACTTCAGGAAAAGGCAAGGGAGGAGTGTGCAATAGTACACCATCAAGTTTAGGAAATATTGATTATGTTCAATATATCCCCCACGAACCCTGATGTATTTTGTAAGTATCTGTGGGATCTACACAAAAATTTACATAAACAAGTGATTCTCTTTAAACATATGACCATTTATAATGCATGTGTGAAAACACAATACTTGGAGAACATAGGCCATAATAAAGAACAACCATGTGGTTCTAAAAAGAAAGACCGCCAAGATTCTTCCAAGTAGAGGAAAAAGAAGTGGAAAGGAAAAGAAAAGAAAACAATAAGTACAAGAATCTGAAAAACCACTACAACCATTGTAATATCAATGGTCACTCTGAAGATAAATTTTGGAAGCTACATCTATAGTTGAATCTCAAAAAATATAAGAAGGATGCCAATAAGAAGAACTTGCTAGACATGTATTTAGAAAACTAGGTATAGAGAGGCTTGAATGTGGACGTGAATATTTTTTCACTTTCATGCAGGATCAGGAGGTGAATTAGAGTATCCTTCATTACAAGGAAGAACAAGAGAGGACAAAACTCTTACACGTTAAGATTCAGATCAAAAACACCAAGGTGGATTCTCTATTTGATTATGGATCATAGGCCAGCCTCATAGCAGATGATCTTATCAACAATATTGGGATGGAATTTCATGATCATTTGAGCCCATATCCATTAGGATGGGTAAATAAGGATGCATAACTCAAGGTCACTAAACAACGTAAGATCAAATTTCCTATAAGTGCAAATTTTATTGATGAAGTGAAGGTAGATATGGTAGCCCTTGATGTGTGTGGTGTATCATTTGGAAACCCCTACATGTATACGAGCGATGAGATCTTCATGAGGAGAGAAAACTAGTGCCACTTGATCAAGGATGGGAATAATTTCATCATTAATGCACACAAATTGAAATTAAAGATCTTTTTGTTGAGTGCTAATGAAGCTAAAAAGATTATTAGTTCTAGTAGAAAGATTGTATTGATTTTCCTAAGAGTGAATCAATTAGGGAAGGAATCATCAAGAGTAAAGGAATCCATAGAGAGATGTACCAAAGAGAATAAACAATATTTGGAAGACTTGTTTCATGCATACAGAGGAGTGTTCTATTACCCTAAAGGGTTTCCACCTAAGAGGGAAGTGGAGCACATGATATAATTGTTTCCTAACTCCCCATTACCAAATGTTAGGTTGTATATACAATCTATTCTGGAAGTAAATGAAGTGAAGAAATAGTTTCTACAATTGTTGGAGAAAGGACTAATTTGACCAAGCACGTGGCCTTGTGCATCACATTTCATCATAGTACCCGAGAAGGATAGTACTTGGAAAATGTGTATCGACTACAAAGCTTTAAATAATATCACATTCAAGAATTGGTACCTTTTTCCCAAGATCAATGATTTGTTAGATCATTTGCATCATGCCAAGTACTTGATCTAGTTGGGTCTCAAGTCAACATACCATCAAGTACACATTAAATAATAAGACACCTAGAAGATCACCTTCAATACAAGCAAAGTCTATATGAATGGTTGGTCATGCCTTTTGGTTTATGTAATGCACCAACTACATTTATGCAATTGATGAAGGATGTATTTCATCCCTATTTAGATTCATTTGTAATAGTGTATGTTGATGACATGTTTATCTATATCTCTACCCAGGAAGAGCATATCTCACATCTTATGCCAGTGTCAGAGACTCGAAAAAGAATCAGTTGTTAACTAACCTTGAGAAATGTGAGTTTTCTTAGTAGTCATTGGTGTATTCGGTGTACGTGATCGGTGGAGGGAACTCAAGATATATCCCATGAATATGGAGGACATCCTCAAGTGACCAATTCCTTCTAATGTCATTGAAATTAGGAGCTCAGTTAGGGTAGTGCAGTACCTACATAAGTTCATAACATATTTTTCAGTGGTAATGTGTTATAATAGCTATTGGTAAGAGTTTCCAGTGGGGAAAGAAACCTCATAAATATTTCAATGCGCACATTGTGTGAGCCAACACAACATTGAATGCACAAATTGTGCAACCCATGCTATTGTTTCCACAAGAACCCACACAGATGCATAAACAATGCATTAATTCACTTAGTCAAGCCTCAACCACTTCGAGGTTGAAGTGTACCATGACAAGACCTCAAGATCGGCCAGAAATCTTGCCTTGGGCTATGAAAGGGATGAGAATTACCTTAAAAGGGCTTGTGTTCACACTATGAGAATCTAAGAAAAAGCTTGTATTGGTCCTATAAATACATGACCAAGGTGTGCAAACAAAGGGAATAATTTTGAGTCTTGTTATGTTGTTCATTTGGTTTTGGAGAAGCCATCATTCTCTTAGATCTTCTTGAGAATTTGTATCAAGTGTTGCACCTCTCTCTTCTTGAGAAGTTCAACAATCAAGTCTTCACCATTGTATTTTATTTTTTATCCATTGTTAGAAGAAATAGATCTTTTTATTTGGGAGACTCAAGAGCCCTCCCAAGGAGGAAGAGGGGACTCATAAATTCCCATACTTCTCCTAGGTTTTATCATTTCAAAGATCAGTCTCATTTGGTGTCTATTTCTTGTATCTCTACCATGCATCCATTTGAGTTTTTAAATGCTTAGTTTAGTTTATTTCCTTGTTGTTTATTTCTGTTTTTTCTCTTTAGTTGAGCCACTAATCAACTAATCAAATTGTTGTGCAATCTTGTTTTTTTAACTAGGTAGTTAAAGGGCCTCTTTTTTCTCACCCGATTGGAAAAGGAACCTAACAAATTGGCGACCATATTGGGGATTTGTATCAAATTTTTCCCCAATTGGGCTATTAGAGCTTTCTTTCTAAATTTTTTGTGTTTGCAGGTATCAAAACTGACCTAGTCCAACCCTCAGATGCAGTGATTGGGCCTATGATCAAAAGAACCCAATTCAAATTCCAATCCTTCCATTTATCTATGTTTGCGAGGGTTCAGGAAAAACATACACATGGGCCGTGTGAAACTGTGCACTGTCCATCTTTACGATTCGCGCAAACTACACTCTGTCCATGACTCTCTCAACTTACAATCATGAAAAAGTCATATTTCCCACTGATTGTGAGGCCTGTTGATCCCAATTTCACCAAGTAGTTTACATTTGTTTTTCAACACTTTGTAAAGTCATAAAAAGCAGGATATGAGTTCTTTCTTGTATAGGTACTTAGCCACACATATACATTTAAAGGGATTAAAATAACCATATCATATTTCCCTTTATTTTTTTCCACATGGATGGCTTAGTATAACATTTGAATTACAAAATTAAATATTTTTTCCTTTTACAAATCATCACATTAAATCGGGACTAGGAGACTATTTTTTATATCTTTGATCATAAAAAATAGTGATCTAGTGACTATAAATAGTGACTATTTTTTAAGGTTCTCTTTCCCTTGCACCTTTGAGTGATCTAGGGAATCAAAAAAAGGATCTCTTAAAGAAACCTACATCTCTATTTAAATCAATCAACCAATTAGGAGAGGCCAATACCTCTTAGTTTTCTTTTGAAACACAATCTTATGATATTTGTAAGGGCCCATACATGCCCACATGTTTTACAATACTACGATAGTTTCAAATTTTTTAAGAAAACAAAACACCCTAAGAAGTTTAAAAGGATTTGTAAGGGTCCACACATGCCCACATGTTAACAATCTAGGATATTTTTCAAGATTTATTATATTAGATAACATTCTAGGGAGATTAAAGGTTCAAGAGTAAGGACCCACATGTCCACCATGCTAGTGATCTAGGGATTTTAAAATTCTTCAAGGATAGTCTCAAAATCTAGTAAGTTAGAACTAAACAAGATTTATAAAGGATGAAACAATGTCCACCTGTTAAAATTTTGTTCACTAACTTATTAAAAATCATTTGGCACCATCATTTCTTGCACACAAAATCACCTCACCGCACTGTTATAGAGAAATCCCCCTACAGACAAGTGGATTCCCTCTTGGGATCTAGACTCCCAAGACCAAGACAGAAAGGTGATAACATTGGTCACTAACATCCTTTTAAACCTATCTAAGTCAATCAAATAGATAAAAGGAAGAATATGTATGTACATTTTTTTATGTTTTTCCTTTTTCCACTCCGAGTTGAGATCCGATCTCCAAGCTCCTCGACAAGTCCTGCAAATCAATAACAACAAAGACAAAACAACTTCCTATTCTACCATGATTAATCCAAAACTATATCTATCTATGAAAGACAAGTTCATGTAGCATGTAGACATACACAACCTTGAAAGAAACATGCCAAGCACATATGTATATTAATGAGAACAACATAGAATACTTACAGACCTTTGATGAAGATGCCTTACAGACCTCTGTAAGCACAAAATACTTATAGACCTCTCCCATCTCTCCTTGTCTAACCCTTTGCTCATATAATCCACACAAAATGATGATGCTTCAATGATATCTCCCTTATGAGATCATAAGTTTGATGCCTTACAATGTCTCCCCTTCCTTATGAGATCATAAGTTAGGTGCTTCTCAATTTCTCTATCCACCTTTCACCATGAGAAGGCCTCCTTATATAATCTTGTAGAGACCCAACCACCTTAGATATTCTTGGGATAGTTTGAGGATTCTTCTCCATCAGTTGTGGATCCTCCCTAAGATGTAGCCTTGACCTCATATTTGAATCCAACCAACTCCAAAGATGAGGGGGATTTATCCATGATTTTTCTCAACAACCCAAAATTTGTTGAAAAATGCCAACGCTCCCCCAAAAGGGTGCACAGAGAGTTGCAACACTCCCCCAAAGAAGGCCAGGGAGAGCGCACTCCCTGACAATGGGTAGGGGAGCGATGCCTTCTAAAAATCATTTTTAAGTGGTTTTCTTCATGGAAAATTCTTTATACTTTTCATCAAATGATTTCTCTTCCTTAAACCAATCTTTGAAGGTGTCTTAAGTGACCATGTGATGTCGTTAGAGACATGACATAAGTAAGATGGTAGTATGATGTTTGTGACACTTGCGGCCAAAATGCGACACTTGTAACACTTACGATGACGACAATAGGTCATCATTGGAGTGAGTAATTTTGAGGTGTAACATATTTCCCCCCAAAGTGCGAAGTCAAAAGACGGAAACTGATGACTGAAGTACTTTGTAGATTTTTTCAAGCAAGGGTATGGACACGGAGAACCCGATAGAAGCTTCACACAACCATCAAACAAGTATAATTATATGTTTCAAACCCAAGGCAGGCATACCTATGCAAGGTATGGTCGCCATAAAATACATTGTGGATCCATAATTATATTTACAAAAAGGTATAGCCACTGAAGATACAATGTGGATCTATACTCCTATGACCTGAATTGATCATAACCATGAAGAATACACAGTGGATCTAAAATACTACAAGACATAGCCACGACCAATACAAAGTGGATTTATGTGACATTATATGTGTCAACGTTCAAAAGAAACTTTGTCGCAACCTAGGAAAAGTATATATAAGAGTGATGACTTAACCCAGGGTCTTCTTATCGATCCCAATGTAGTACAAATATAACCATGTGAATAGATGTCCTGATGTTGAACATGGCAGAAACCACTTGATTACCGGTCATTGAGGTAAATCGTTAACAAGCGCGAGGGAAATCACCACTGATGTCAATGATTCCCAAGGTACTCTAGTAGATTCCAACGAATGTGAATAGATGAGCTGAAGTCGAACATCTATGGAATCATCCGATCAGAGGTCAATGATGTAAACCCATTATCAGACGTGAGGAGGCCTTCCATTGAGGCATGCAGGTCCCAAGGTACTAACTGGTTTCTAAGTCTAGTTCCTGGATAATGTGTTGGAGTCGACAGGAATAGACTCGTCGAAGGAGAGCCTTGATGTATCCCCCATCAACAACATGAAATAGACACAGATATGTAAATTGGTAGATCAAATGAAAATGGACTAACATAGGTATTGAAACAAGATATTTGTGATGGCTGACTCTCGAGGCATATACTTCCCTTGAACACTGAGGCACAACAACAGAAACATGACATGGACCAAAACATGATGATGTAGTGGACACTGTGACTTTTGTCAGGTGACCCAAAAGAGTAAATAAACTCAGAGGATTGGTTCAATGCAGATTTAAGCGAACTAAAATGTGTGCAAAGATAAAATTTTGTGTTCAAGGGCGACTGTAAGAGTTACTGGTAATTTTCTCAAAAATTGCTTGGCTTGTTTCCTTCAATTTTTCGCCCATCCAAATAGATGAGTACCTCTTTTTAATTTAACGAGTTCGAGGAAGGTAACACATGCTTGATATAACTCACCTTCGGTAATTCCCTCTTCCTTTGTTTAACGAACTGGAAGAATTAAGGGTTCAGTCCCATATGGGCCCTTCAATGTATAATTTTTAATGAGTCCAGAGAAAGAAAACTCAGTTGTTTTCATGTTTAGAGAGTCTGAAAATAAATTAAAGACAACTCCAGTATTTTCCTTTTTCATAATGTTAGTCTCGCGAGGCCGAAAATAGATAAATTATCACTCAGAAGACACCCTTTCAAACCTTTTAACGAGTGTGAAAGGAAGCAAGATCACTCGACAAACTTTTCATGTTTAGGGAGTTTGAAAAGAGCTTAAAGACGACTCCAGGGGGTTCCTTTTTCGTGTATACATGCGAGTCAGAAAAAGAGATAAAATTTTACTCAGTTACATTCTCATGTATTTACGAGCACGAAAAGGAACAATGACTAAGCTCGGTATGCCCCCAGCTTGAAAAGCTAGTGGCTTAACTCCATAATGGTAATAAAAGGCTGGAGACAATGCCCCCCAAGATTCAATTCATTCATGGACGTTTAGGTTGTCACCAATTTCCGTACTAGATGGAGAAAAAGGATAAAGGTGGATGAAATGAAGGTTCAAATATGAGACCTAACGAAAGACTGGACTCAACATCTACGTGATCTGGCGAAAGACTCGACCTAATAGGAGAGGTGATTGTTTCATTTTTTAACGAGCTTGACACAAGAAAATAACTATTCTCAAGGCTCTGGGTTCAATTCCTATATTTATGTTTCATTTTTTAATGAGCTTGCTACAAAGAGGAAAAACTATGCTCAAAGCTTCTGTTTCATTTTTTAACGAGATTGCCATAGATAAGGAAACTATGCTCGTAGACTCTTCTTGGTCATGGCTTCCAAGAGGATAACGCTCTAGAAGGACACCATCTCAAGGGACAAAACTTGATCATGGCTTCCAAGAGATCTTCATTGGATGGAAGAACAATGCTCTAGAAAGAACACATGTTGAGGGCTGTGACAAGGGTAAGGAGATCAGGCTCCAATATCCCTACCGAAGAGATCACCATGTCAACTACCGTATCTAAATCATCGGAAATTTAATTCATGGGAGACAACACCACATAATTGACCCGTGGCAGAGGTGATACTGACTGCATATAAGACCCATTTAGGGAGGTCATTGGGTTGATGGTCAAGTCAGGGCCAACGAATGAAAGTTGATCAATAATCACCATTCTTCCATCGTGCGGGAAAGATATCACACGAAAAAGAGTGGACACAATATCTTTCATGGCATAGACATAATCTCGCCCAAGGAGTAAATTGAAATCCAAGGGGTCCTGGACTACCATAACATCAATAAAGATAGTTTTTTTTCCCAAAGTTATGGGAAACTGAGGAAGGATCCCTAAAGGGTGATTGGTTCTTCTATTAAAAAAAAATAGATTATGGGTAACCGACACAAGCTGAGAATTACCCAAATCTTGCCAAGCAATAGAGGACAAAATACTAACGGATGAACCTTCATCTATCAGCGCATGAGGAATGTCCCAACCATAAACATGTACTGTAATCTTGAAATGAATGTGAGAGGGAAGACGAGGTCCAGTTAGCACACCCCAATAAAAAAGGATGGTCTCATTACTTGGAGGGGGTTTCACGCAAGAAGGAGGAATGCCCCCTAACAGGGTAGATTCTGTATCAATGAGAAAAATGTAGATAGAATCAGTTTTACTCTCTAGAGGGAGAGTAGGATTGACCGATGGTGGAATTGGATCGACCACTTTGTCACTCTTCAGAGGAGGATTGGGATTGACCGATGATATAACCAGAGCAACCAATTTGGAACTCCTCAACAGAGTAGTGGGATCAACCGATGGTAGAACCATATCGACCAC
>JASDQU010586619.1:58266-68843 GCA_032191745.1 Picea mariana | reverse complement strand
CTGGGTTCTCCAACTTCTCATGGCCATAACTCTCTAACCGTGAGGAGTTGTGTGATGTTCCACATACCCCCGGAAATGGAATGACATGTACTATCCATATAGAATAGTATTACCTTCAAATATTTTAAAACACATAACACTATACATGAAACAACCTTGGGTCCATTACCCAAACCTTTGTGCTACCAAAATTTTCTATTGGACTTTCTTCAAGGGTTGACATCAATGACAACCAACCCTAATCAACATATATATTGTCCAGTCGTCGAAGTATACAGACATGGTTTTATAGATATATGCTTGAAATCCTTTAACCACTATTCTCGAAAAACATTCTGGTGCATTCTTCAGTCCAAATGGCATAACTATGTAGGAGAAAGATCCAAATTCTGACACAAGTGTTGTTTTTTCCTGATCTTATTTTTCTATTGGCACCTAGTTATAGCCTGAGAAACCGTCAGCGAATGAATAATTTGTGACCGGTGAATTCATTGATGATTTAGTTAGCAAAGGGGGTGGGAAATGGATCTGCCATAGTCTGTTTGTTGAGTCCCCAGAAATCGACACAAATTCTTAATTTTTTGGGATCATGTTTCTTTGCTTGTACCACCATGGGACTTGCCCATTTTTCCTTGTCGATAGGGTAAATATTATCTGCTTTTAGCATTCCTTCAATCTCTTTCTGAATGATTGTTTTATATTTATGCACTAACTTGTACGATCATTTTTTGATTGGTTTTTCTCCTAGAATAAGTTCAATCTTCATTTCTCCCATTTCCTCGACAAGTCCTTTCAAGTCCTTGTAGTCGCGTGAAAAAACATCTTGATATTATTTTAGTAGGTTGACTATATCAGTTGTTTTCTTGTCGGACTAATAGTCACATGTTCGTACCATTTTAGTTCTATCATCATTTGATATGTTGAATTCCTTTGTTTTGATTTATTCATCCATCCATTTTGGTGGCTTAGCTTCATTGAGATGGCGTTCTCCTTCTTTGATTTTTGTAAAAATGTTTGGGAAGTCGGGTTGTTCCTGGTATTATTTGTGTTCCATAGATATACTTAGTACTGACTTCACATGATTCTGCAGTGTTGGGTGGTCTTTCTTCCACTAGAATCTCTATCCTTGCCATTTTATATTCTCCATGTCGATCATCCATGCAGTTGAGACTTATTTGTTTTCTACCAACACAAAGTTGCAAGTTGATGTCGATCCTCCATCGACCGACTTTTTTCTTTTTTCTTTTTGTACAGTTAGTGAAGGATTTTCTAGAAATATTTTTATCTGTTGTGTTTCATCTCTCAAGTGTTCTTCTTCTGGATTGAATTGGAAGCCTTCTACAAAATTTTCTTTAATTTTAGCCCAGTTTGATGTATGGTCACATGTTTCTTCAATATTATACCATTTGTTTGGTATGTCATCTAATGTACTTGGAAACATATGGGGCCATACTCTTTCATCTTTATATCCTATTTTTCTCCACTCGCTTTCACAACATTGAATGTGTTCTACTGGGTCGTAGGCGAGTTTGAAGGTGGGAATATCTGCAGCTTTGGATAATTTCTTGTCTTTGAATCTTTCGACAAAGTATTTTGACACAATCGTCCATGTTTGTAATCCGGGGGAATGTGTTTCCCACCATATTGCAACTTGGCCTCTGAAATTTTCCACAAGGCTCTACGTCCTCCCTTGTTCTCCTATTGATTTTGTCACTTCTTCGACATGGGTTGAAGGGGCATGTCATTCATTGTATCATAAGGGTTTGCTTATTTGATTTCCAGTCATTGTAAGGGTGGGATTTTGTCGAGTTATTTTTTCATATACTTTTGGTACAACCTAGATTGAGTAGCCCGTCCTATGCTGCTTTTTTGGGATAATTTCAGTAGACTAGAAGTCTTTCGCCAGTGCTTCGTAATTCTCAATTTTCCAATTATATAAGGCAGAGTCTGAATTATGCCCGATTGACATGGGAGATTCTTTCAAAATTTCTCCTTCTACAGTCAGTTTTATATAGTCTTTTTGTTCGTTGTTTATCTAATATAGGAATCTGGCTTCCTGATCTTCATCCCATGACTCCATCCATGGTTTTCCTTTCTTTGGATTCAGGGGAATAATTATTTTTCTCCCACTTACTTTCAATTTAATTCTATCTCTTTCAAGGGATATAGTTGCTTTCATTCATCGACCCCATGGCCGACTGACAAGATCTGTGTATGCTAGCATACCTTCGATAAGTTTGATCACTTCGAAGTCGACCGAAGTCAGGATTACCATAATTTGAGTGTCAACATTTCTCAATATTCCAATTGGTTCTATTAATATTTGATCGGCTAATTTAAGATAGTTCAATGTGGGTGCTAGGTTGGGTCGACCCATTCATATCCATGTTTATCATGGCATAATATTGACTTGAGAACCAAAATCAACAACCACCTGATTAACCATCATTCCCTCAATCTCCAAGTTGACTCTTGGATCGTAATATTTGTTGTTATAAGAGAGTTGATTTGCATCCTTGGTCGATCTCTAACCATCTTTGTATTCTCATAATATGTTGAGTATATCCAGCATTCTAGCTATTGAATGTTTTTCTTTGAAGAGCTGCAAAAATTCTTGGATGGTGTCTTCATTTCAACTTCTCAAGTTTTGTTGATCTTATGTGGAGTTGTTGAAGAATTTAAGAGCTTATCTCATGACTTGCTCCTCTTTATCTGGGTTTGGGAAGTCGTTAGCCTTCTTCTTTGGTAATTTTGTGGTGGATTGTGAATATCTCGTCCTGCACCCGACCTTGTAACAATATGTAATTTTTTTGAGTTCATCACCTCTTCCTTGGATACTCCATGTAGTAGATTCACATTTTTTCTTGGTATGATTTTCTCGAGTACTATGAGGTAGTATTCTAAAGAATGATTTCCAATGTCGCATATATTGCAAAATTTCAAATCAATTATGTATTTAATAGGAAATTTGATTTGATGTGATCATCTTTCTAGCAATTAAAACAATATTTCCGTCCACGACCTTGACCTTGATAATTAAATCCACGTCGGCCTCCTTGACCTCGACCATGACCACCATAGTAATCATCTCTTCGACCATAATTGTTTGCTTGATCAGTCGTTTCTGTGTGGTAGACTGTTCATGTATTATTCTAATTATGAGCATTTAGATGGAACTATGATGTTCGGTGATCATAAGCTTCACATATATGGCACCACTTCGTGTTTTTTAGATTATGTGGACAATCTTGTACACTGTGATCAGTCAAGCATTCACATATGTTACAATATTTGTGTTCTTGACTTTGATGGATGTTTGTTGTTTGTGTGCACTCATTGAGGGGACAATCATCCTTTGTATGTCCTTCCCTAGTGCAAGTGGTGCACCAGAATTCATTTCGTCGTATAGATAGATTTTTTATTGTTTGTCACAAATGTTTTATTTTCTCCTCAAGTCTCTCAATCATCGAGCAAGTCAACGGGCCATCATCATCTGAATCGACTCACTATGCCTTCTGTAGCACATCTTCACAGTTGGTTATCTCGTATAATCGTAGTGGAGAATGGATTCTTGGTAATATCCCAACTACATAAAATTGGACCAACAAGTTGTGATCAATTGTTGTCGAGATTTGATTGAGGAGATCTTTGAATCTCTTATCATATTCTCTTACCGACTCACCTGGTCTTTGTTTTATTTCCTTTAACTTTTAGGCTGCCATAAGTGTGACATCCTAAATTTTAAATAATGTTAGGAAGTTGTTATTTATTTCTTCTTTTGAACAAGTTTTCTTTTCTGTGTAGTTCGTGAACCATGTTAAGGCACGGTGGCGCAGAGCAGCTCTGAATTGTGCCATTTTATTTTCTTCGTCTATAATATTAGCTGCATCCCAAACATTTCACATACAAACCAATGTCGTTTTGGTTCCTCCTCTCCTTCATAGATCGGGATGTGGTTGAATCCCGTTTTGATTTTCTTCGTAGGAATGCTCGGTTTTCTTGGTGTTTGAGTTACTATTTCTTTTGACTGAGATGTTGAATCTTCTGGTCATTTTTTTTCTGCATCCGACAATGGATGGTATTCAAGGAACAATTGTTTCTTCTTGAGTATAGAAAATGCATCCTCAATTTGAGAGATTTGATATTTATATTTGACTAACCATCGTTCTAAAGGATGTGTCGCTTCCTAACTATAATTCATTTCTTCTCTTGAGATTAGATGTGGCGGGGGGGGGCGATTTGGTGAGATCCTTAATTTGGATAATTATATTTTTGACTTCATTTCTCTCTGGCTCGAAAATCAGTGCATCTTGTAGGTTTCCCTGGTCATCCATTCTATACCAAAATCTTGCATATTGGTCATCGATCTGTAATCTATGTTGGAGAAATTATCTTATCCACGAGCTGGTTTATGGTGCAGGAGAAGTATGTAAAGCTAGTCTAGATTCTTCATAGTCCATACTTCCTGGTTCTTCATTTGGTTGATGGTTTTTCAGCTATGTGTCACTACTTCTATCGGGTGTCACCGAATTTGTTGTTATTGCCAACTCTGGTCAATCTTCGTTTAACTCAAACTTATCACGCACTCTATCAGTTTGACCCTCCTCGAACATCTTTCTATTTGACTATTTGTTGTTCCACTAGTTACGAATTTCTTCTCTTTTTTGTTTCCTTGTATCCCGTTCTATTTTCTGGATATTTACAATTTTCTTATGGCCTTGCTTCCCTCTTGACAACATTTAGGTTTGGGAAACACTACTTCAATTCTTCTTGTTTTATGGCATCTCACAGTTTCGAGCAACCCCCCATTTCCTACCTAACTTACTCTAAGTCGGTAGTGTTAGCCATGTTTATTTCTTCAAGAAGTAGTTCCGGGATTATCTTGTATCTTTGCACTTTGCATCAAGAAATGCTTCCCACTTTTCGTCTCTTTCTTGGAAGTTACTATTTGGTAACGGTGTGCCTAATATTGGTCGGTATTCAACGATGTCATTGACTCCCTTGTCGAGGATGAATTTATGAAGAAGTGTTGGAACAATGCATAAAAATCAGTCATGCAATTTGGTGTAGAAGTTTTCTTTTATTTTGTCGAGAGACATCCAATCTTCAATGGCTTGTTCTAAAATATATCTTCGATAATTGTTTCGAGCCAGTCATGCAGATTTGTTCTTCCTTCATTCATCAATTTTAGGACTAACTTCTCATCGAGTGTCATATTACGCATTACATGATCTGTTAATGTGCTGAAATAATGCTTCTAGGATAGCTTCACTTAATCGTTCATGTGTCTCTGAAAATAACCACGATCGTGCTTCAGATAGTGAGAGGTTATTCCTTCTTATATAGTTTATGATGTAGTTCTCAATTTTTCACTCCCACCAATCTCATATGTCTTGTAGAGTTATCATTTATGTACACTTCTACATGCTCAAGTCCAGTACTACTGGCAACAAAACCAATGTTGTAATCTAGGGAAATGTAGGGAGAGTTACCATTAGATCCTTACATAGACATCATAGAGATGCATGCATACACATAGACATCGACAGATACATACACAAGTAATGAGAGCCCAAAGAACAGTCATTTTATTATATATTAGAACAATACAACACAATTACATATAGCCTATCACATGAAGTTGTTTGAGCCTTCGTGTGCTTGTTTATTTATACCTCTTTTAGGCAATTGTAACTACTTAACTGCCTGGGTCGGTAGGTTAATAGGTACTCTGACCGACTTCTACTTCTGACTACATCGGTCGACCGACTAGTTCTTAGTCAATAGAGTCGACTATCCCCTACACCATATACTCACAGCAAGAACTACAATGAAAATGGGTTATGCAAGGTGAATGTCTGAGATAGTTGCTTGCCAAATCTAGTTGTTCATGCCATTCTAGCACACATTTAGAGCGACCAAGAACCATTTCAAAAGGTTTGTTTCTATGTAAGAGTTTATGTATATATTTTGGACAAATGACTCTTGTTTTATTGAGCTATGAGTGTGGACATGTAAGTATATACCTTTTATGAGGATACACAAGTTTGTGACGATCTTCATAGAAATCAATCTATGTATGATATATGTGATACTAAATCTATTTTGTTATCAAACCATTCTAATGTGGAATACTTGTGCCTTGATATTGATAGAACAAACTTTTGAAGAACTAGTGACCTAGAATGAAACTTAGACACAAGGTTTACAAATTCCCAAATAATCCAAGACATTGCGAATATTTGGACTTGATATGAGTTTCGTTTCTTTTCTTATTTTGGAAAAACATAAGACAAAATACTATTATGTTAATTTCATTTTCCATTACCACAAGCATGTCAAGGTTAAAACAATCCTTAGTTATTCTCTAGATGTAAAATATTCCCTAGACCATCCACATAAAACTTGAGGATTGAAGAGTAATAGTAACAATTATGTTGTGTTTCTAGACATTGACTAGTGGAATCATGGCATACAACTCCGTTAAATGAATAGTAGTGATCCCATCATAGGTTTGATTCCCATCCACAACACCAATTCATTCTTCCCGCGATGTGAAAGTGCTTCCTCCATAATTCATGCTCTTTCACAAGTCACTTTTCTCAATATAAGATGTAAGTGTCGCATTGGAGGCGTTCATAAATGAAACCTCCTGACTTTTGATATAGTATGATTTTTGCAACACTATACTTGATGCAAGTATAGCGTTGCAAAAAGTCAAGTCCAATCACATGATGCATGTCGACCAATGAAGTGATGTCGACTATACTTGAAGCCTCAACTTTTTCACTATTTTTTTTTCACTATTTTATGTGCAAGAGTTAATTTCAATTTAATCAATATTAATTTATTTAAATTTTATAATAATAATAACAAAATTATTCAAATTCTTAACAATATGCAATAATAATTTAAATGACAAATTTACTGCCCATTAATATTTTAACAATTGCAAAAAAAATGATATTCCATTTAATGTATCTTTCCATTATTGTTTCGACAAATAAAATATATAATAAAAGAAAGTTACATTATCATAAATTTAATTATAACAAGAAGTAACATAATCATCAACTTAGATTAAATTAGGTTTATGGGTAATCATTAAATTATTTAGATCAATGGATCTATATATATTTAAATTATATTACATGTTACAATGAATCATTTTTCATGTGACTAGTGATGGTGGAGTAGGTGCTCGCTCTAGAGTTGTCTCCCTTTTCATGTGACTAGTGATGGTGGAGTAGGTACTCTACATTGCTACTACTAATTTCTAATACTCTTTTTCCACTATTATCGAGATTACAAATAATGTTAACGCAATGAAAGTCCTTAAAAGTATGAGTGTTGCTCCATTGTTCCCTCAATGATTTGTGGTACCATGTGGATCCAATAATTATTGGACCAACAAAGAAGTACGCAATTTGTAAACAATAGTAAAAGAGGGTTGCAAATCATTGGGTTTGTTTTGTTTTATACTAATTCTTATGCTCCAAAATGAAATCATTACTTAGATGTAATCACTCCAATTATAATGGTTGTGCCCCTCTCAAATCTAATCATGGTCTTGTTGCATAGTTGTTGTGATCCCAAATAAAATTACTCACAACTATCCAATTTATGAATTTTTTTTAATGTTGTCTTTGAACTTGTGATTGTGTTTAAAGAAAAGGAAAACTTATGGCCAATTAGATGTCATTTTATCTTTTCAATTCAAATATTTCCTTATTTTCACTAGATTGTACAAGTTACAATGATAAAATTAGTTAAGCTATAATGAGCATAGTGTATAAGATGCACCTATAGGATGCACCTTCATGTGTCACTCTAGGATTTGAAGCTAATTAATGGCTATATTGATCTAAAAATAGAAGGCTGACTTGTTATGCTATGCAAGCACCCTCTACTTCATAAAAATAAAACTTTACAGGACCTTGCTTCATGTGTTAAAATATGCAAGATAAAATATGTGCCAAGTTTATGCTTCTTCTTTTAAATGTTCATGTGTGAGGAAATGTTCTTTTAAATGGTTAAATATGTACTTTAAATAAATACACAACAACATAACTTGCAGCAAATAAACTATCAAACTCACAACAATAACAACATGATAAAGGAGTTCACCCCTCTCCGGGCTACATCTCCTTGAGCCTCCATCAATGGACTTGGCTCTCTGGGGTTAATTTGTCAAAAGTTCTTTTACAAGCTGCTGCTCAACTCCAATGGAAATGCTGACTGTACCATTGGGATCAGAATACATAAAAACCCCAAAAATGACTAATAAAACTCTGAAAACGGATCATGGCTCATCCGGGCATGACCTCTTCTACATGTGGCCTTAAGCTTCCATGAGCTTCTCTATGGAAAAAACACCTGTAAAAGTCCTCAAAAGCCTCTGAAACCTATCCCAATGTGTTTAAAACATAACAATTAGCCAAAAATGACTATTCAGTCACAGAAAATAAACTTGGACTCACCAAAACATGACCTCAATCAATGAGGGCTTCAAGCTCCCTAGAGCTTCCTGAAACTTCAATGGTTAAAAACCTGCAAAAGAAGTCTTCAAATGACTGTGAAAATAGTGCCAATGGATTCAGAACATCCAAAAACCCCTAGCTGGGCTTTTAGGACACCTCATTTGGCCAAAAAATGAAGAAGATAGGCCTCCTGTCATTCTCTTCCTTCAAGCTTGTTGTCTCTGGTTTGCCAAAACGCACCTCCTGTACGTTGAACCCAGCACACACGCTTCTTTAAACGCAAAAACTTGGCACCGGGCTCAATCGCGCCAACGGTGCGAACTGTAGGACGGTTATGGGCGCGCCAGCCCCTAACCGTCTAGCTCTTAGGCATATGAGTTCATAATATGACCACGTGCATTTACAAAAAGGGCTACTTTTCAAAGCCATTAATTAAGCGCCAAGTGTTGGGCACGTGTTAAACCCCCGCACTATAGTTTTGGCTGTGGTCATGTATTGGAGGGTCGTGTGACCGGGGGCTAGAGCTCCGTTCAATACACAAAACTCCCGCGCGAATGGCATGGTCACATGTAATACGACCACAGGCTGGGGCTAAGCCACGGCCCGACCCCCCGCCATATGCAATATTATGTGAATTGAAATACAATAAAACACATATATACAATAAGGAATAAACGGTGTTACATTGATCGGGCGGACTTTGTGAAGGATTTACATGGTGGGGAGGTCCAGGGGTCGAACCCCATGGTCTCCAATAAAATTTTATATAACAAACCAAAAGCCAATAAAGGGGTGCCACATGGCAGCCCATCGCTGGACCACGTGGCACCTTATCATTGACCAAAAAGATGCCACGTGTTGCATTCCAATTCGACCACATATGACAATACAAAACTACCACGTCATCACATGTCACATCAGCGTACGGTCGTACGACCCTGCCATGTCAGCCTGTACGGACTGTACGGACTGCACCGTCAGCGTCCCTTTTTTTTTTTTGCCTGTTTGACAATTTGAACAGATCGCAATATCTCTCTCTCCCGACGTCTGTTTGAAACGAAACGAGTTACATTGGATTTGCAACGACGAGGCCTACGCTCTCGTCCGATTTGAAGCGATTCCGAGCACTTTGATTTTTGAGCTAAAATTTGACCCCTGGTCCAGATTTTGATCATATATGGAGGGTCCCCTCAATATTTCCTAAGGTAAGAGTCCTTGTTTGTCACCTACGGATAACCTATTAAAAAAATGAAGCTTAGACTGGATTTATAATAGAGAAAGTTGGTGCATGGAGTCAATCTCTTCTATTAATTTAAAATAGGAATAGGATGTTGAAATTTAGTTTGGAGGAAATTCAAAAAGGGCCAACCAATAGGGGGTTTAACGGGATTCAACCATAAGAATAATCTTCTGAATTGCAGGAATCATAATCTAGTTCAACTTAGAAAATAACTCAGAAAAGAAAACAAATATGGGCAGAGGGGGCAAGACTACTTTCCTAGCACATATTCATCAAGCAGAAAACCAATGGGCAATACAAGCATAGATTCATTAGTTTAATGAACATTATGTAAGACATAAATGAAGAGGAAAAAACTAACATGATTTGCTTGAATTTATTATTGACCAGTGGCAACAACATCAGTCTTGTTTTCACAATAAACCCAACAGTTCATTAATAAAATAATAGTTCTAGTGTTGGGGACTATATAAGTCTCAAATTTAAAACAATCATTTTGTTAGTAAAAAAATCCACTAGGGGTTGGGATTACAAAATCACTACCTTATGCCTTCTTGCTTCTCTCTACATAATTTGTTACTGAAAAAATACTTACAATGAGAATGAAGGAGATGAGAATTAGGAGGTGAAAGCTATTTGTTGCTGCAAAATAGTGATGCTCCAAGTAGATATTCAACTTTTGACGGTTGTTGTCTTTATTTCACCCCTCTTTAGCTACAGAAAAATTAAAACTCAAATGAAAAACCTCCCTTGCTTAAAAGAGAAAGCTCCCTTATACTTCGTTGGGGAAAAATGTGCCCAACATTTGATTAAGAAAGCATCTTTGGGGAAATCAATGAGAAAATTCAATTTCCCAC
>JASDQU010586619.1:30431-43740 GCA_032191745.1 Picea mariana | reverse complement strand
TTATTGGTACAAGTTTATAGCGGTATATCTCGCAGTGATAGTGTGACAGTGGTTCCATCATTCTACTTCTACTTCAGGGCGGTTGGATGGGGCAAGGATAGGTGGTTGTAGCCACCTTCCGGTTGTAGCCAGAGAACATAAGGGGTTGTAGCCTCCTTCTTGTTGTAGCTAGAGAATAGGGGAGTTGGAGCTTCCCTCAGGTTGTAGACTGAGAAACAAGGGGGTTGGAGCCCCCTTCCAGTTGCAGCTGGAAAACAAAGGAAGTTGGTGCTTCCAATGAATGTAATTCTTTAAGACATATAAGAAAAAACATTTCATGGTTTTCTCCCTCTTTGAGTTTCCACGTAAAACACTGGTGTACTGTGTACGTGTATGATTGTTCATTTGTTCATTGCTTATTTTTTCTACAGTTATTGGATGATAATGCTACATTTATATATAACACTTGGATTATATGGTTAAAAAGGATTAAATTTATCTATTACTGATTCACCCCCCATCTCAACAATCCAACAATATAGTCTGTTCAAAAATTACATACAATGGCTTCGACTTATGATGGAACAGTACAAACAAATTCAACTATCATTAAATATCAAGAAATGTATATTGTCCACACCTATTGGAATCCTTCTAGGACATGTGGTATGTAATGATGGGATAAAGGTCGATATGACTAAGATTAAAATTATCCTTGATCGAAAACCGCCTGTGAATAAAAAAAAAAACAAAATTTTATTGGGACACACGGGCTATTATAGGAAGTTTATACACCACTACTTAGACATCACCTTCCTAATGGATGAGCTCTTACGAAAAGATGTTGAATTTAAATGGAGGCAAGACTGCCAGGAATCCTTCGAATTCTTAAATAAGAAGTTGGTCGAAGCACCCATTCTAAAATTTCCATATTGGTCGAGAAAATTTGATTTCCATGTCGACGCGTCCAATGTAGTTGTCAGGTTGGTTTTAGTAGAACCATACAATGACACAATGGAGCATCAAAATGTGTATGCAAGTAAAAAATTGAATAAGGCAGAAATAAACTATTCTACTACGGAAAGGTAAGCCCTATTAGTGATTTTGGTCTACAAAAGTTCCGTCACTATTTACTTGCAAATCCATTTACATTTTTGACATACCATCAAGCACTGGAATACTTGGTCAATAAACTAGTTCATTCAAGAAATATTTTTCATTGGTTACTATTATTTTACTAATTTGAATTCAACGTAATCATACGACCGAGGAAAAGGAATGTTCGAACTGATCACCTTTCACGACTAGAAACATGAGAAGATATGATAGGCATCGGCAGTGATATTCTAGATGCACATTTATTTAGAGTCAAAGATGCCCCTAAATATTTAGAATATATTTTTAATTTCTTAGAATAGGGAAAGGCCCTTGAGGACCTCCCAACAAACAAAAATAAAGTTCTAGCCTTGAAAGATGCACCATTCATAATCATTAACATATACTTATAAAAACTGGGAATTTATGATGTTTTAAGAAGATGTGTCCCAAAACATGAACATGAGGATATAATCAATGAAGCCCATGCAGGGGAAACCAGGGGACATTTTCAGGTCGACACAACAACTAGAAAGGTACTACAAACAGGCCTTTGGTGGCTGATTCTACATAAAGACTGTCGAGATCGAGTAAAAAAATGTGATAGTTGTCAGAGGCTTGGATGACCTTTATGGAAAAACAAAATGCCACTAAGTTCAATAAACTCTAATCAAGATTTTAAAATTTGGGCTATCAACTTCGTCGAGCCATTTCCACAAAGGGCATGAAGAACTGGGGAAAATTACATCATCACTGTGGTCAAATATGTGACCAAATGGGCAGAAGTTGAGCCAACCAAATCTTGTACTAAAGAGGTAGCAACACAATTCATTTACGAAAATATAATTACAAGGTTTGGTTGTCCATTGACACTTATAAGCAACCAAGGAACTCACTTTGTAAATGAAACAATCATATGTTGAAAATACTAAGACAACTGAGAGGTGGGGTGAATCAGTTGTTACTGTGCTTAAACAATTTATGACTATTCAAACAATTTTTTGGTCTCTTCCAAGTGACCATCAATATTATACAACATATGAAGAACATGAGTAATGAACATCAGTCACACATAAGATATACACAGAGACATATTTTCACGAGGAAACCCATAAATGGAGAAAACANCTCTGGTTTCTCTAGCACCCACTAGAAGGAAGCACCAACTCCCTGAGTGTTCTAGCACCAACTGGATGGAAGCACCTACTTCCACTTATACAAGAACCAACTTGTATACATAAAACTCTATGTTTTCCCAAGCACCACCCTGCCACCCTGTTTTTCTAGCCACAACCAGATGAAATCTCCAACTTTTAGTATTCAAGCACCAACTTGAATAGCATAGGACTATAGTCCTCCCTAGCACCACCCGACATCCTTGATTATAAATAAATCATTGAATAACCAACAATACAGATGTTTCAATTCTTACCACTTCTTCTTTGTTCTGCAATTCTTCTCTGCTTTTATTTGTTCTGCAATTTTGCTTTGCTTCTATCTGTTCTGCAGTTCTACTTTGCTTCAAACTGTTCTGCAATTATTCTCTTGCTTCTGTCTGTTCAACATATCTGAGTTTTATCTCACACTATGCATACTGTAATTTTACCTTTCTTACAGTTCAACTCATTTTTCCATTTCGAACAACCAACCTACCACAGTCATTGCATTTCCATTTTATCCTATACCACCTATTCAGTTACACCTTGAATCTCCAAGAAAATGCATCAGCAACTGAATCACCAAACGTCCAAGAACTGTGATTCATTTCTGCTAATTGAATCGTAACTGATCAATTAACTGTGAAGTGCAATAGTAGCCCTTCGATCATATTCCCAATTAATCAACACTATTGGATTAATTCTGCAGGGGCTCGTGTTTATCTCATATGCCCACTGGTTGTGACCGAACGATAAGCAGAATTGATTTCGTGATTTCACATTTCAACATTCTTGTGATGAAGGGTCTCGACTCTCCATGTCGCGATCGCCGAAATAGAGCTTGGTTGTACTAGCTCCTTCCCTTCTCGTGACCATCGGTGGTGACTTGTTGCTTATCCACAAAGCGCTTCGTGATTCACAACTTCGGGACTCCTGTGATGAAGAGTCTCGACTCTTTATGTCGCGATCGCCGAAATGGAGCTTCGTTGGACTGGCTCCTTCCCTTCTCGTGACCATTGACGGTGACCAGGCGCTTATCCACAAAGCATGCTTCGCGATTCAAAACTTTTTTCATGAGTCTCCTTGACTCCTCCAACTCTCGGTATCCAAAACTTCGAAATGGAGCCAGATCAATGGTCCACACTCTCCCTTGATCAATGACTCAGATTGAATCGCAGTTTCGCATTTCGCATTTTCAAAGGATAGAGCTCCTCCTTCCTTTGAAATTCCAGTTAGCGAAAGGCTGACCTCTTGCTACGTGTATTCTGCATTCAATGGTCCACGACCCTCAATCCAAGGGTTCAGATCAATCCTTGATTCGATGACCCAGATCATTTCGGGATATCGCATATCGTGAGTTGCCACACCATGCTCCGTTGACTCCTCCAATGTGCAAGTCAGCGTAATCGCTCGCCACGTGTCCTCCTTGGCGATGGACGGTCCTCCTGCTTTCGGGACTTTGTAAGCCTGCTTCATTTTGTACTTAAAGATCGTGCTCCTTATTCTAGATCCAATGATGGTCGGTCCTCATGCTCAGATCCAACGTTTGAGATTTGTTCTCCTCTTTTGTGCGTTCCTCCTATCTGTATTCATATCTGACGGTCATCGAGAATTCTGAGTGGGTGATCCAACGATCATTGTTGATCTTCACTGTTAATATTTCCATGCCATCATCGATGCACCGCTGATTTTGCTGATCTCACCATAAATTCACTGCACTGCTGATCATGTTGATCTCGCCATCATTGAAAAACACACTGCTTATATCTTCTGTCTGTAAATATGCCAACACTATATTCCTATTGGGAAAGTTTTTAGTCGACCATAGGAAAATGACAACTTATCACCCACAAGAAAATGAGGTAGTTGAGTCATTTAACAAAACATTACATAAAGGACTCACAAAGATTTGCGGCATAAACAAACATGTTTGGGACGATAAGATTCTTGTTATTCTCTCGGATTATAGATCAACATACAAATGATCGACTGGGCAAACTCCGTTCAAGCTAGTCTACGACCAATAAGCTGTTATTCCTTTACAATTTTGGACCAACTCTGACAAGGTTGCAGATATAGCCAAATTTGATAAGAGAAAAAGTATGAATGACCAACTATACCAACTAAAGAAGCTAGAAGAAGAAAGGTTAATAGAAATCCATCACCAAGAGGTTCAAAATCAATAATAGAAAGTGTGGCATGATCGATACATAAAGAAAAAAGACAAAAAAGAGGGAAATTTAATCTTACTATATGATGATCGCATAAAAGGAAAGCCCAAAAAATTGGAAACAACATGGCTTGGGCCTTATGTGGTGGAAGATATTCGACTGACTGGAGTGGTCCAACTTAGAACATTATTGGGGAAACCATTAATAAATTAATTAATGGTGCCTGTATAAAGAAGCATCAGGTATAAAAGATAAGAACCCTGTTGGAAAAATATAGTAGGAAGTTTCCAACAGAAACTGACTAAATCGACTAATCATACTTATGATAAATAAACTTTGTTTAAAATTAAGAAACAAAAAAAATAGTTAGACAAAGTCCGGTATAAAAAACTGAAAAGTTAAAGTATTTAAAGGATATCCAAAACACTAAATAAAAGCATAAATAAAGTAAAATAGAGAGAGAAAGCAACCCTTGGTCGAGTCCAACATAAGATATTCTCGACATTTCACCCCATTGAGAGACTTGCGACAAATACTCATAAGAAGAGAATCAAGCGAAAGGACCAGTCCAGGAGAAAGAAAGCGTAGATCAGGCGACAATGGATCAAGTGAATAGAAACCAAGAGAACATGAATCAAATTGGCATAAAAAAAGACAACATCATTCATACTTAGTTAAACTTAGAAAAATGAACGAGCAAACAAGCCATCAATGACATCGACTAATTTAGTCCAATAATAAAGATGACTCAAGAATACGAGTCAGTCAGCCCATATATCAACCACGTATCAATAGAGGAGACCTCATCGGCCAAGTCCAGGACAACACCGACCGAGAAAATACTGATCTCGATAGATAAAGAGCCTTTAGTTCCGAATAGGTAAAGGTTGACGAGAGAGTTAGTGTCGGAAATGATCGTTGTGCAGCCACTCACACAATCGTCGATTACACCAATATGTGTGACAATAAACAACAAGATCTTTCAATTAATGACTGATGAGACATATACAAATGCCAACTGGAAAATTATTTAAACATCCAATTTCTCAACTCACTCATACCACCCGTATTTATGACGTAGGAGCACGAAATATGAGAACAACTAGATGCATTGAACCTGACACTTTTGCCACTAGCTATAAATTTGGAAGAAGCATATGACTTTTCCTCATTGTTATTTTTTCCTCCACATCTAAGTATGGAGAAGAGTGAATGATGGAATGAACCCACAAACTCACCAACCTTTCCTGAAACTAGTAACCCAGATCCATAAATGTCGAGGATGAGAGGTCAAGTCAACAACTCAATAGAAGCTTCAAGACTGAGGCAAGTTTTTGACAGAGCGATTGTGACACCATTACAAATCCTGATGCAGAATATATGGATATCGAATATGGAGGAAACATATTGGATTAAACACTGGCTAAACTTCACATAATGGGAAATTAAGGAAGCCAGTTGGAAAACAAAAGATGAATTCCTGGAAAAAGAAGGAATTTGACATATCCTTGGTGCCCTGCAAGTAGCTGACATGGGTCGATGGAAAGAAGATGTAAAAAAATTCATTGTTAGTCGATATCATCAAGGATTCCTCTGATTGGATCAACCAATAACAATAACTGGCAAAATCCTCTACCGAATCTTGGGCATCCCAAGGACAAGCGCCAAGCTACCCAAGTCGACCAACACAAATGATGGCATGCAATTTTTGATGGGGTCGGCGACAACCAAACATTCTAAGGGCTTGTTGATCAACAAAATTACTGACCTAAGAGCCTGCTATACTACCATAATAATTTCTTTGTGTTTCACACCAGTAGGTCAGGCGTCCATCGTAAATATGACAATGGTCGAGGCAATAACTCAAGTCTATCAGAATGCAAAAAGATTCAATTGGGAAAAACACTTGGTCGACATGCTCAGAACCAATTGTAGGGAAGTTCAAGCTACATGAAAGGCCATCAAACTTCCTTCATTATTAATCTAGCCAACAATGGAACAAGATAGGCCTTTCATAGAAGAAACATTCACATCTAAGAAAACCCTGAAAATGGAGAAGTACAACTTCTTCTTTTCTAACCAAATAGGTACATCAAACTCACTTCCACCATAAGATATATTTCGACTGTGGGACACAGGCTTGAAAGATAGTACCCACAGATGGAGAGTCGAGAAAGAACTCCATTGATCACTTCCAACACCCTTCCATATTCAACTTGACCTTGATTGCAAAAAGTTGTGATGTGGAGTCACATCAGCACTAGAACAAAAATAACTACATTACCAACTGATAGTGGAAGAAATCTTCATAGAGATGGAAAGACAAATTAATAAAAAATTAGAAATTCTGCCCGAGGAACAACAGACAGGGTTGCCTATAATATTTCCATTAATTGATGGGGAGCATGAAGAATAAAGAGAATCAACTCTTTACACAGTTCCTTTTGTCGAAGACTTACAAGCTTCGACAATCGTACCTACAAATCCTTCCATAGGAAAAATAAAACAATCGACCAAAAATAATAAGGGGAAGAATGTCGTCGAGGAACAGGCACTCGATATCGACACAGAGGAGTTTTGGAGAGAAACATTCCAGTCAGAGGCGGAGATCGACTTCAACGACCCCATTATCTAAGAAAAAATGACAAGTATTACCACCAAGATCATTGAGAAGCTGAAGTAAACCCGACAATACATTGTTGTCATGAAGAAGATATACAGTTCCTCGATCGAACTAGAAATGAAGGAGGTATTCCAAAAAGATAATGAACAAAAGTAGCAAGTTAAGAACATCAAAAGAACACTAAGGAAAATTGAAACAAGAGGGGTGAAAAGGAAGAAAAATTTAGGGAGCACAACCACTTATGTCAACCCAACAAAGGTCACAATAAACACAACAGAATGGGAAATCAGGCCAAGAGAAACACCAAGAAAGAAAAGGACACCCGATACAACAATTGAATTGAATAGGGAATCACCTCCAGCAGATCCAATATCGATCGTAGAAGAACTGCTAGCAAAGAAAAAGAAGAGGCAACTCATAATCAACGAATCATCTGAAGCAACAAAATCAGATTAGCTGGTCGAGACAGATGATGTCGAGATAGAAAATCTCAACATGGAGCGGCAAGAGTCGGTCGAGGAAATTGACGTAGATTTGATACAACTGTAGTCCACTAGAAAAACAACGTCACCAAAACATCCAGTTGAATTAATACAAGTTGGTGAGTCATCCATCCCGACACAAAATCAGGCAGTTCATCCATTTGAGGTAGTGGATTAGTAGGAGGAAGTATTGAGGACAATTGAGAAACATCAGGCTGAGGTTGACCATATTACTAAGGAAGCAGAGCTAGAAAGTGACATCCCAAGCATAAAAACGAAGAGAGTTGAAAATATGCAGACTGAGAGACCCTTATTTGAGGTAAATCCTAGTGATACTGAGCAGATTAACACAAAAGGGAAAGATTTCCAAGACAAAGAAGATATGGAGGTGAAAAACAATCCATAGGAGGAGGAAGAAAAATATCAAACAAGTGAACAGAGCATCCTGACAACACAACAAACGGTAACAAAAGATGGCTAGCTGATCCATAATGGATCTAGGAGCCAAGATGGGGTCCAAGAAGGCCTAAAAAAAAAATTGCTCATAATCACTTCAAATCGAGCGTGTGCATAGGCCTCATCGATACGAACCCAACACAACTTGAACGGGCTCAAACATACATCGTATGTAAAAGATATCGCGGTCTGTTCGTTTCGTCAAACATGTAAAAAAATTTGATGACTGTACAGTTCATACAGTGTTGATGTGGCAACTGACTGTACAGGCTGTATGGCTATACAATGACATGGTAGTGAGTTGGAATGATGATGTGGGCAGGTGAAGATGTGGATGAGTCAGATTATGACACGTGGCACCATTGCAAGGGTGACACGTGGCACGGGTTGACGTGGCAAAGTTCGTACAACTGTATGACATGTGACAGTTGAGTGATGTGGTAGGTACAATTGGCGTTGACAAGGTAGACACGTTGGCAGTTTCATGGACCAATCATCATTTGACACATGGCAATTTGTGGGCAAATGGTATGGTGCCATGTGGCACCCCTCCATTGGATAGTTTGGTTGGAAAAATTGTATGCACTCTCGGGGATTTGAACCCATGACCTCCAGTTTGGGTCGGTGTGTTTTTGCAGGGATGGGCTACCAGCCCACCCAGAATTTCACTTGATATGTATAGTGAAAAACTTATATTTAAGTTGAAATACAATGTAATGCAGACAGAGTAAAGGGTTGGGGTCTAGCCCCAACCCTTGATACAACCACCATATGACCATTTTTATATGACTCTAATCTATATATATTGGCACATGGTTAATGCATATGCCTCAGCTCCCGACGCTCTAGCATGGAACCACAACATATGACCCTGCATTGTTGACGTTTGGCGCGAAGTTTAGGGGTTAGCGCGAGTCAGCTGGGCTAGCCCGCCGACTAGGGTGAGTAACCAGGGGCCAAACGACCGGGGTGCTAACAGAAAAAGGCACATGGATTTTGGGGGGTGTGTCCATATGGCCATGTGCACGAGACCAGGATCCATGAATCCAGGGGCTAGCGGACTAGCACCACACCAGGGCCACATGGGCCATACGACCTAGTCCTCTGCCAGGGAAAAGGTGCCAACACCTTAACGATGTGACAAAATCTCTTGAGTTTCATAAACATGTGTGTGCCAAATTTTTTAAATGGGAACACACAAACATCTGGGTTCAGAGGCCTGTAGGTGTGTTTTGCACAACAGAGGACTACAAGTTATTGGGGAAGACTCCCAGGAGTGTATTTTCTTCAATTTTTGGCCAATCCAGGTGCAGGAAGATCCCATCTAGGGGTTTTTGAAAATTCTGGAGACATTGGAGCCATCTATTTGTCATTCTGAGCATTGAAAAGTATTGTTTTTAATACTTTGAGTTTATGATGAGAATGAGCCATTGAGGAGTGTGGGCCATTTCTGGGAGCTTTGTTCATCCGTTTTCAATGCCGTCAGTTTTGATGGGTTCTTGAGATCTAGCAGAACACAACTAGCTCATTTTTGTAATCCATTGGCACTTTTATGATGTATATTTGAAGCTTCAAACAAAAATAAGAAAGCCTCACCCACCGAGACAAAGGCCCAGAGATGTAGGCGAGATTGTTGAACTCCGTTATCAACTTTTGTTGTTATGGTTTGTTGTTTCTTCATGCTTATTTCCAATTCTGTATATTTCTTAATGGATTCTATGTTTCCTCTTTAATTCTCCCTCTTTCATTAAATTCCTAAATGGTAAAATAGCTCATGCAAAATAACTCAACCATTGTCATTAAAATATCTTTTCGGATCACTAGCCATCCAAATCTGTAGATAAAATAAAGAAGAGGAAGCCACCCATGATTACGATAAGAACGATTGGAAAAACTACTCCATCAAGAACCTCGGTCGAAGCCTCATTCAACCCAACCACTATTTCCAAGAAACACTTGTTCGACCTACATGGAGCTATTTCAAAAGAATCAATAAGGAGATGGAAGAAGGTGATCAAAGAAGGAAGTCGGGTCGAGAGACTAAAATGCAAGAAAAAGAATAACTTGGAGGGATGCATAGAAGCAGTCAAGCTGCATGAGGGCATAGAACATATAACATAAGTATATAACCCCCTACAAGGTTTTAAAGAGCTAATTGATAGAAATATCAAAACCAATACAGACTATTGACAACAAGTAGTGGCTCTGAAAAAAGAAAAAGAAGAAGTTGAACAAGAATGCAACTTAGCCACCAGGGAAATACAAACAACTCAGGAGTATATGGATGCAGCCTTAGAAATAGAATGGAATAATATGTAAGGCTTCAAGGAAAACATAGATAAATTATCCAAACAAGCTAGCACACTAAATTTTGTGGTAAGTGAATGACCGACACATTTTGCAGATGCATTCAGTAAATGTCAGATACAAAAAGTCTGCAATCGACAATATAGAAAGGGAAAGAAACTTGGCTACCGATAACAAAATAGAAGAAGCCATCACCACACAGTTGGAAAAATAAAAAGAAATAGAGAAATAACTAGCACAACAAGAGCAAGAATGGCAGAAGGATGAATACAGAGTACAGTTGGAAACTGACCAAGCAACCAACCACCTCAGCCAACTCATATGCAAAATGTAGACCACAGAACAACAATTTGACCAAGATTTAGGTACACTTCAAATGTCAAGTATAAGAAAGAAAGTCGACTTGATTGCCTAGTAGAAAATTATAAATATGGAAGCACAACAGGTAATCGACACATGATGTGAATTCATTCAACAAACAAAGCAGTTAGCCCCTAGTATTATTCAGACCGCCTTCAAAGTCAGCAAAGAAAGAGAAAATAAAAAGGAAGTTGATGAATCCAGCGGAGGAAATCCAGGCAAAACAGAACAGTCAGAAACATTACTTTAAGCCGATCAACTATATAAAGAATTTGAATCGTCTTCTTACATGTTTATCTTTCTCTCTTCATCTTCTACTTCTCCATATTGTAATTTTGTAATAAAATAATGGAAAATTATTTTGTATAGCCCCCACTTGCTCAGGATGAGCAAGGAATTGAGGTGGGGGGAGATGTTGTAGGGGCTAGTCGACTCTGTCAACTAGACCCGATGGTCGACTCAGAACTAGTTGGTCAACCGATGTAGTTAGAAGTAGAGTTCAGTCAGAGTACCTGTTAACTGACCAACCCAGGAAGTTAAGTAGTTACAACTGCCTGAAAGAGGTATAAATAGACAAGCACATAAAGGCTCACATAGCTTCATGTGAGAGGTTATATGTAACTGTGTTGTATTGTTCTATCATATAATAAAAGGACTGTTCTTTGGGATCTCATTACTTGTGTATGTCTTTATCTATGTCTATTTTTATGCATGTATATCTATGGTGTCTATGTAAGGATCTACCGATAACTCTCCATAATTTTTGCTAGATTACAAAAATATGTCTTTTCTCATCTTAGAGAAATCCCAAGTCACAATAGTTGACTAAGACGATATTTGCACGATTCCAAGTATGTTAGAAAAATTTCTGGTTGGGAGTATATGATAGTATGGTGATGACTCTCTATCATGGTTGCTAATATCAATTTACACTCTAATTTAGAGGCACAATGCCTCCACTAGATCCCGCTTCCATTTCCTCCCTAATTTTTATTCTCTACAACTAAATTTTTGTGCTTATGGTTGGGGATTAACCTCTTTTGTGCACCAATAATTTATTGTGGTTTTGTTGGAGGATTTGTTGTAATTTCCCACACAATTGTGTTTTTGCATAGTCTGAATTGACATCCTTGTATGTCTATAGTTAATACCCTAAATGTGTCACCTAAATCACATTTACTGCTTCAACAATTTGTAAGTGTAGCAATAATAAAAGTGGAAATTTGGGTGTTTGGTGAAGATAATGCACTTTAATATTGTTATTTATAGACAATTTATTGAGCTCCCCCCATCTTTGCATTATTTTGAAGGTAAATTTTATGCAACCTATTGAAAGGGGTGGAAAAAATCATATCATATCAAAAGTATAAAAGTTTCATTTATGAATGCCTCCAATGCAATGCCTGCATCTTCCATTGAGAAGTGACCAAGGTTTCCATGAGGAATTATGGAGGAGGCACTTTCACATTGTGGGAAGAAAATATTATTGTTGTGGATGGGAATCAAACCTCTAGCGAGATCACTATTACCAATTTAATAGAGGTAAATTTGTGCCTCCATGGGAATAGAATGTATGACATGATTCCATTGGTTAATTTCTAGTAACACAACATAATTGTTACTAATTAATCTTCAATCCTCAAATTTCATGTGGATGGCCTAGGGAATATTTCACATCTAGAAACTAACTAAGGATTGTCTTAACATTGTCATGCTTGTGATTATGGATAGTGAAATTTCCATAATAGTATTTTTCTTTAGGTGTTTCCAAACTAAGCAACAAAACTCACATCACGTCCAAATATTCTCAAAGTCTTGGCTTATTTTGAAATTTGTAAACCCCACGTCTAAGTTTGACACCAAATCACTAGTTCTTAAAAAAATTGTTCTATCAATAGCAAGGCACAAGTATTCCATATTAGAAAGGTTTTATAACAAAATAGATTTAGTATCACATATATCATACATAGGTTAACAAAATGACAAGATATTGTAAGAAGAAAAAATAGTTCAATCTCACTTGAAGATGTTTGAAAAACAATTGAAATAAATTACTTTATTGGTAACACTTGGAGTTGAAATCTGTATTTGTTTACAAGGATCGGTTTCCCAACTCTATGTTATACAGCCATATTCTTCTAAATCAATTTTCAAAGTATGTATTTATATGTTCTCAATTTCCCAACTCTATATAACAAAGGCATACAAGAGAGCATAACAAGATAATATAAAAATAGTTATGATTATAATTAACCCACCCATGACTTGGTCTAGCTAAGCATGCTATCGTGGGAGAGGTACCAATTTTTAGGATGGAACATAAGAACTTGTGTATTGAGAGAAGGATGATGGCTTAAGGAGAAAATTCTGAGAGTTAGGATTTAAATAGCTAGTAGCCAGGCATGTAATAGATGGGGTTAATTGCTAAGTGCATGAAATCTGTCGCACATTGTCATTAATTGTTCTACATTGATTTACAATAGACCATGCTTCCTATCACAAGTATTCATCAGATATAATGACTAGTCATGGGAATTCAACACATAATCGATCCAATACTATCTCATTTATATGAAGAACAAGCTAAACAAATTTTTGATGGAGTAATAACTATTTTTTTATTTGGTTTTTACATTATTTAGTTTCTATTTTTACATGTAACATCTCACCACACCCTCT
>JASDQU010586618.1:0-10642 GCA_032191745.1 Picea mariana | reverse complement strand
CAGTTTGTAAATTTGCGAAATTCTGGGAAAGTGGCTAAGTATGGAATAGGGAAACGGTTGTGAAAAATCATTCTCAGAAGCGAGGATTGAAATTTTCGTGAATGTACCAACCCGATGACGCACAAATGACATTCCATGATGTTTGAAATTAACGCTTTCTAATTGCATGCCTAGAAATAGGATCTTATATATAATTGGTAATTGCTAATTGCAAAAGGGTGCGGGCACATGAAACAATGATTAGGAACTGAATATTTGTTGAACCTGCCAAACCAATGATCCGCAAAATAAATTCGAAGATATGGCAAAGTATAGAATGTGGACAGATGGGTTTCAAAATGGGGGGACAATATTTCCACAGAAGACGTGAGGACCCGATGGTTAAATTGTATTTCTCAGAATTTTTCAGTGAAAAATGTATATGATGGAAGAGGGCATGGTAGGTAGACCGTAATACGTAAGAGGGTATGATGTGTGTCCGGTTGTAAATTTTTATATCGCGGAAGTGACGGTATTGTTCACAGGTCATAGAACAATAGAAGTCCAATTTAGAGCCCACCTATCGGGAATCCGTGGTCGGAGAAGTGTCTAGGTATGGAATGGGGAAGCAGTCGTTTGGTGTCGCGATATAAGAGCACGAGTGCAAGCGTGAACCCACAAGTTCTCCCATGCGCACAGCCAAACATTTTCGAAAAAATGAATAAGTGACGATAAAGATAAAGTTCAGGGAAAAGAGAAACAAATATTTGGCTAAGTATAGAATATGAAAAAGAAGGGCCAATATATTCACATTTGTAATAGATATCCCATTTTCCTGCCAAGATATATACTTGGAAAGAAGTGCGAAGGTGGCGGGCACAGAAAACAACGACTAGGAATACGATCTGCGAGTTTGCTTGGTTCTTGGTTGTATGCTTCGTCTGTCAATTTGTATATCATGGAACTCCGAGTCATTTTTTAGTGAGCCACCCACAAGTCCGACTATCAATTTGTATAGTGCGGAACTCTGGGTGTTGTTTGTAGGACATAGAACTATAGAGAAATTGCTTTTTCCTTTAATATATCTTCTGGGACGCAAATGTGGTATGGTTCATTTTAGCACTTTTCCATCCGTAAACAATGGCAATCTTGATCCCACCAGCCTTGGAGCCAGTGTGTCAATTTATATATCACGGATCTCTAAATGTTGTTTGGAGGTCATGGAAAAATAGAAGTGCAATGTTGAGCCAGCCAACGCGCAAGTCCGCCTATCAATTTGTATATCGTGGAACTCTGGGTGCTACTTGTAGGACATAGAACAATAGAGGGCCAATTTAGAGAAAGGGGAAGCGTTTGGCGGAAACACGTGAATCCGCCAAGCCGCGCAACAAGGAATTTTAGGAAAAAAATGATTAAGTAACCAGGAAGAGAAACTACAGGGGATAAAAGAATGGGAAAATAGAAAGGCGGAGGGCAGTTTTCGTAAGCACGAAGTAGTTTCAAAGAAGCCCCATTGTTGCAAAACCATCATTTTCTACTAATTGTCAGCAAATGCTTTGTTGAAGATTAGATTTTATTGCAACCTGTGCGTGTAAGTATGTTCTTGATACATTCTTCCATGACTATAACATATTAACTTAAGTATTAAAATTCACTTTCTACTAATTGTCAACAAATGATTTGTTGAAGATTAGATTTTATTGGAGAGTGTGGGTGTAAGTGTGTTCTTGATACATTCTTCCATGACTGTAACATATTAAATTAAGTATTAAACTTCTTGCATTATGGGTTGTTAGCATTAAAACTTAATAATTGTATGTCTCGAAACAAGAATGATGATTTTGCTGCAACATTCTACATTAGTATTGCTATGTTGTATTTGCATGACGAATATAATTGAATGTTGGTTTGAAACTGTGTGTAATCAATTTTTTGTTTGCATAAAGGCCTGGTGGATTAACATAGTACATTGTCATATAATTGTTACATGTTCCATATTAGAAAAAATAACCTAAGTAAACACAATATCGAAGAACTACAAGACCACTGAACCATGCCAATGAGAAGAGGCGTTAAATCCAGAAAAGAAGCAACAACGAAGACTCCAAGGAATTTTTTTTTAATAGGAAATCCATTAAAAAAAAAATAAAAACACTGAGTATTGTACATCTATCCCTAGAAATTGGACCCAGTTCTTCGGGCCAAAACATTGAACGTATCTGCCACAAACACAGGCATGGGATCCGCAATATGCAGGATCCTTGCAGTTTTCTCCTTGATGAATCATCATGTGGTAAAATTGATAGTTTTCAGAAGCTTCCCGTGACGAAGAAGACGAAAAAAGTTGTAGGGAAAATGGAATAGCCCTTAACTGAGAGTTATGACACAACTAGAAACAACCTCTGCATAGTCGAAAAAACTTCAGGGACAGAAGTTGCACGTGCAATTTCAGAGGCCCAAATTAGTCCATTCTGGGTGGAAGGAGATGACTAGTAGAAATATACGTTGCAGCAGTGAGAGTTCTGGACCAGATTCCCGAAGATGTTAATTGTATATCTAGAGAACATGAAAATAGTACCGCAAGTGAATATTTTTTTGGCTTGAAATATATCTCAGGGAGCATCAACATATCATTTCTTTACATTGAAACTCTTCCGCCCATAATGGACTAATTTGGACCTCTAGAATTCCTACTTTCAAGATGCAAAGAAACTATTGCGTTCAATGTCAGTTTCTTTTTTGAAACTCCTTTTGGTGTTGTCAAGACTTCCATCATTGAGTCGAGATGTTCCGTCCGTTATGGTTGATTTCAATTTGGGCGCAGGAGTGGGAATAGTCTCTGCATTGCCATCATCCATTACCGTATCATCGCCCATCARATCATCTTCCATCTCRGAATATATGACATCAAMCTTTGTGCCARCCATCAATGCAACTAGGCAGGTTCTCAGAGCAGGCAGGGTTGCGTTGGAATTCTTTGGCTTGAAATATATCTCTCAGTGTACCAAGGGACCATCTCCTTTTTTTCTCCTGGGTAGAGGGAGATGAGTAGTAAGAATATGCCTTGGAATAGTGGAACCTCTGGACATTATGCCCGAATGTGTTTACTGTATCTGGACAGAACTGCTGCCACAAGTTAACGACAATTTCTGTTTTCTCCAGACGATGTTTGAAATGAAAATTGGGGAGGGATGATATAACCCTCCGCAAATTATGGTTTGATGCGTATCAATGGAATATCTCCTTGAGCCTTTCGCTGATCAATGACAATCTCCAGGGTTCGTGCGGAATGAGATGTTACCATTAAATCTCACTAATTGCATATTTAGAAAAAAAGTGCGAAGGTCGTGGTGATGCCAAAGAGAGATGAAGAATTAGAGATTTCTTGAAGGTGCCAACCCGCCGGTGCATAAAAAAAGATTGCATCATGTTTGAAATGAATACTTGGAAAGGATAACACACTTATCCACAAATATTGGTTTAATTCGTAGTAATGAATAATCTTCACTGGCCTTCCAGACATTAATGACAATCTTAACGGTTCCTGCAGAATGAACTACTTGCATTAAAGCTTAATTATTGCATATCTGGAAACAAGTACGAAGGTAGTGGTGATGGCGAATTGCCACAAAGCATTGTACATTTCGTTCACCCGCCAACCTGCGAAACAGATTCCAAGAAATTCCCAAGTATGGAAAGCGGTCGGGCGGGTTACAAAAAAAAAGGGCAGAAGATATACCCAGGGCAGATAATCCCGCAACTAGACATTTTTCAAAAAACAAGTAAGTAAAGAAAGGGAAAGCAGAGAGAAAAGAGAAAGCAGATGGAAATTTTCAGAAGCGGGAATTGGTCTTAACAGTAATTATGGAGGGCATTAAACATGTTAACAGGTTCTTCAATTAAGGAATAGGTACAACGAGCGATGTTTATAGTTTCCAGGATCTGTTTGTATAAGAGAAGCATCGAAAAATTACAAGGCAATCATTTTTTAGATGTTTAAGTAAAGTTTCTGTACTGTTAGCTTCACCGCAAGTATAACAACGACGAATATGAATTTTAATGTCCTCTTGTTCATATGATTGTTCCATTAGACTTCACATAGTATATGTTATTTTATTTCAATTTGTTTGCTAATTTGTGGGTCGCAGAAGTCAGGGTGCTGTTTGCAGGCGACAAAATAATGGAAATGCAATATTGAACCTGCCTATTTGGAAAACCGCGAGCCAAAAAGTTTGTACAATATGAAATGAGGAAGCCGTCGGTCGGGTTAGTGATATAAAAGTAAGTGAAATTTGAAGACATGAATCAACCAACTTCCGCACCTATAAATTTTATGAAAAATGAGTAATACACACTAAATATGTACTATAAAGTATGAACATGAGATTTTATAGAGCATGTATGAATCTCGCATTCCATACTTAGCCACTTTTTGGATCGCGGGTTCTTGGGATGGCAGGATCAAAAGTGGGCCTCTATTGTTCCGTGGCCTACAAATAACACCCAGAATTCTGTGATATACAAATTGACAAGCAGACCTGTGGTCTAGCTGGGTCAACATTGCACTCCTATTGTTTTGTGTCATACAAACAACACTCAGAGTTTTGCGACATACAAATTGATAGACGGACTCCAGGGCTGGCGGCCTCAGGATTGCGATTGTTTATGGATGGTAATCCCTATCAACTATTTAACATTATCTAAAAACATTATTTTCAGTACTAAATTGTTAATATTAAATATTGATATTGTACAATTTAATTAGACAAAAAGGTTTGTACAATACGAAACATGGAAGCGATCGGTTGGGCTGGTGATATAAAAGTAAGTGAAATATGAAGACGTGAATCCGCCAACTTCCGCACCAAGAATTTTTCTGAAAAAAATGAGTAATACATAATATGTACTTTTAGAAAGTATGGACATGATATTTTATAGAGCATGTACTGATCCCGCATTCCACACTTAGCCACTTTTTGGATTGCGGGTTCTCGGGCTGGCGGGCTCAAAATTGGGCCTCTATTGTTCCGTGTCCTACAAATAGCACCCAAGAGTTCCACGATATACAAATTGACAGGTGGACTTGCAGGTTGGCTGGCTCAATATTGCATTTCTATTTTTTCGTGTCCTTCAAACACCACTCAGATTGCCGCCATATACAAATTGACAGACGAACTCCAGGGATGGCGGGCTCAAGATTGCGATTGTTTACGGATGGTGATCCCTATCAACTATCTAACACTACCTAAAAACATTATTTTCAATACTAAAGTATTAATATTAAATATTGATATTGTACAATTCAATTACATAAAATTGTTAAAGGATGATAAATATCTTATTTAAAAGAAAAACCCGCCTATTCGGAAACTTGCGTTCCCAAATTTTTGTATAATATGAAACGGGGAAGAGGTCGGTCGGGCTGGTGATATAAAAGTGGGTGGAAATATGAACACGTGTATCCGTCAAGTTCTAGACCTAGAAATTTTCCCAAGAAACAAGTAATACATACTAAATATGTACTTTTATAAAGTATGGGCATGAGATTTTATAGAGCATGTACGAATCCCTCATTCCATACTTAGCCAATTTTTGGATTGTGGGTTCTCGGGCTAGAGGGCTCAAAATCGGGCCTCTATTGTTCCGTGCCCTACAAATAGCACCCAAATTTCCACGATATACAAATTGACAAGCGAGCTTGCGGGCTATTTGAATTTTAAGGGCCTCGTGTTGATGTGATAGCACAATCGGACTTGGGCCAATTTATATTCGTTTATTACAATATGAAACGGGGAAGTGGTCGGTCGGGCTGGTGATATAAAAGTAAGTGAAATCTGAAGATGTGAATCCGCCAACTTCCACACCTAGAAATTTTCTGAAAAACGAGTAATAGATACTAAGTATGTACTCTTATAAAGTATGGACATGAGATTTTTATAGAGCATGTACCTATCCCACACTCCATACTTGGCCACTTTTTGGATTGCGGGTTCTCGGTCCGGCGGGCTCAAAATTGGGCCTCTACTACTCTGTATCCTACAAATAGCACTCAGAGTTCCACGATCTACAAATTGACAGGCGAACTTGCGGACTAACTAGCTCAACATNTTTGGATTGTGGGTTCTCGGGCTAGAGGGCTCAAAATCGGGCCTCTATTGTTCCGTGCCCTACAAATAGCACCCAAATTTCCACGATATACAAATTGACAAGCGAGCTTGCAGGCTATTTGAATTTTAAGGGCCTCGTGTTGATGTGATAGCACAATCGGACTTGGGCCAATTTATATTCTTTTATTACAATATGAAACGGGGAAGTGGTCGGTCGGGCTGGTGATATAAAAGTAAGTGAAATCTGAAGATGTGAATCCGCCAACTTCCACACCTAGAAATTTTCTGAAAAACGAGTAATGGATACTAAGTATGTACTCTTATAAAGTATGGACATGAGATTTTTATAGAGCATGTACCTATCCCACACTCCATACTTGGCCACTTTTTGGATTGCGGGTTCTCGGTCTGGCGGGCTCAAAATTGGGCCTCTACTACTCTATATCCTACAAATAGCACTCAGAGTTCCACGATCTACAAATTGACAGGTGAACTTGTGGACTAACTAGCTCAACATTGCACTTCTATTGTTCTGTGTCTTCCAAACAACACTCGGAGGAAACGAGCAATACATACTAAATATGTACTTTTATAAACTATGGACATGAGATTTTATAGAGCATGTACGGATCTCTCATTCCATACTTAGCCACATTTTGGATCGCGGGTTCTCGGGATGACGGGCTCAAAATTGGGCCTCTATTGTTCCGTGCCCTACAAACAACACCCAGAGTATCACGATATACAAATTGACAAGCGGACTTGCGGGCTGTTTGGGTCAAAATTGCACTTCTATTATTCTGTGTCCTCCAAGCAGCAGTCAGACTTCTGCGATAGACAAATTGGCAGACATACTCCAGGAATGGTGGGATCAAGATTTCCATTGTTTACGGATGGGCATCCCTATCAACTATTTAACATTATAAAAAAACATGATTTTCAAATACTAAATTATTAATATTAAATATTGATATCGCACAATTTAATTACATAAATTATCAATATTGAACCCGCCGATCAGGTAAATCGCATATTCGGAAAAACCGCGAGCCAATTTTTTTATATAATATGAAACAGGGAAGAGGTCGGTCGGGGTGGCGATATAAAAGTAAGTGAAATCTAAAGATGTGAATCTGCCAATTTCCATACCAAGGAATTTTCCGAAAAATGAGTAATACATACTAAATATGTACTATAAAGTATGGACATGAGATTTTATAGAGCATGTACAGATCCCGCATTCCATACTTAGCCACTTTTTGGATTGCAGGTTGTCAGGCTCAAAATTGGGTCGTTATTGTTCCGTGCCCTACAAATAACACCCAGAATTCCGCGATATACAAATTGACAAGCAGACCTATGGGCTGGCTAGCTCAACATTGCACTTCTATTTTTCTATGTCCTCCAAACAACACTTGGAGTTCCGCGATATACAAATTGATAGATAGACTCCAGGGCTGGTGGGCTCAATATTGCCATTGTTTACAGATGGTAATCCCTATCAACTATCTAACATTATCTAAAAAAAATATTTTCAATACTAAATTATTAATATTAAATATTGATATTGTACAATTTAATTAGACAAAAAACTTTGTAGAATTTGAAACGGGGAAGTGGTCGGTTGGGCTGGTGATATAAATTAAGTGGAAATCTGAACACATGCATCCACCAACTTCCACACCTAGAAATTTTTCGAGAAACAAGATATACATACCAAATATGTACTTTTATAAAGTATGGACATGAGATTTTATAGAGCATGTACAGATCATTCATTCCATACTTAGCCACTTTTTGGATCGTGGGTTCTCGGGCTGGCAAGCTCAAAATTCAGCCTCTATTGTTCTATGTCCTACAAATAGCACCCAGATTTCCACGATATACAAATTGTCAAGCGGACTTGTGGGTTGTCTGGCTCAACATTGCACTTCTATTGTCCCGTGTCCTCCAAACAACACTTGGAGTTCCGTGACATACAAATTGACAGACAGACTCCAGGACTGGCAGGCTCAAGATTGTGATTGTTTACGGATGGTTATCCTATCTAACATTATTTTCAAATACTAAATTATTAATATTAAATATTGATATTGTAAAATTTAATTACATAAATTATCAAAGGATGTTAAATCGCTTATTTTAAAAGAAATGAAGGAAAAAAAACAAAGTTTTTTTTAAATTCTATCATCGCAACCATAACAACGACCAATTTGAATTTTAAGGGCCTCTTGTTGATATGATAGCACAATTGGATTTCACACAGTATACATTCGTTGATTTCAAATTATTCCAGGAGATTAATTTTACCAAGTTCATCAATCAAGGAAAAATGCTAAAACAAGCCACATACTACATTTGCGTCACAACACCATAGAAATTATCAAGAGGATTTGTGGGCTAGCTGGCTAAAAAATTGCAATTCTATTGTTTCATGTCCTCCAAACAACACTCAGAGTTCTGTGATATACAAATTGACAGACGAAGCATACAACCAAGAACCTATTAAACTCCAAACAAGCCACAAGGAAGTTCCCACAAGGTTCCATAGAGCAGGACGCATCGAACTTTGCATCAAACAATTTGATATACAAAGAAAATACATCATGGCATTCGTTTTCTCTTACATATGGTATATGTACCCAGTAGAAAATAATCGGGGCCATGGGATATATGGGGTTTGCTGCCATGCTTCCCATTTTTGGACCGAAAAATCTTATGCGCATGCAATCCCAAGTAGTCAAGCCAAACGAACATTGATCTGGATGTTGAAGAAAAATTACATAGACACATGAGGTATTTTCGTTTCCTGCCAAAGTTTGACATTTTTTTTTTCCTTCTTCAACCGATATGCAAAATTGCATTATCCTCATTTAAGGTAAATTTGCTGTGTATCCAAAAATCGCGCAACATGTAGACATTGCTTGCCTTTTTTAATAGATATGTTTCATATGACAATTCTGCCAACTTAGGAAGCACATTTTGTAACAGAGGCTACCTAACCATACAATGCATGGTTGTATTGCCCATGGTTCAAATGGAAGCATTGAGGCAATGTCCATATATATATGGAATTTTTTCACCGCATCGCAGACAATCAACTGTATCATCACTATCAAAGCGGAGGCAGAAGCAGGAGAGTTGCATTCTCACATACAGGTTCAAAGGGGGGTTGAGTACGCATTCGCTGCAACTAAAACACCTTCAACCTGGGAACCCGAGCATAGGAATTAATACATTGAACAATATAATACACTACTACACCTGCACCCCCCCTTAAAAAAATAAAATAAAATAAAACAAGCCACAAAAATTTGGTGAAGGCTATTTGTATAAGCAAAGTGATGATGATTTTGTGGATGTATACACACAACAATTGTAGAGCTAGCTAGTTTCTTCAGATCCTATACTATATCTCCTCGCAACTCTGTTACAAACATTGCCTGGGTTGTCCAAAAGATCCTTTCTCTAACATCCCTTTTCTTTGTTATATTTTTGAAGAGCATAAGTGGAATCTTACCTCTATGCAATTTCTTCTCCATCGACGAAAACAAATTTGAATAGGTATCAAACAATTGCAGCTGCAACATGGAACAATACAATATTTGTGTAACTTACCCGAGATACATGCACATGTGAAAGTAAAGGACAAAACAGATATGGAAAGAGGTACCATTGCCTTGTCGCTATCTGAATCTCCACCCTTTATATGTAGAATGTGTTGCGAGCCAAGTTTTCTCGCTAGTGTGACAGCTGTGCCAATGGTTCCGATTGGGTAAATATAACTACTCTGTGCAAGCTGGCTGATAGTCGTGTCCGAGATGAAACAATATTCTGAACAAACAATGGGAATTTTTTCCATAATACTTGTTTCGTTGAGCGAAATAATACGATCAAAATCACCACCATCATATACTATTTTGGGCAATATATTAAAATTTGTAATGGATATCCCATTACCCGGCAATATCTTTTCTGCATGTTTCTGGACAAGCTGTGTAGGAATACTTAGTGTCACTGTCGCCATGGCCTCCTTGTCTGTCATGTCAGCACACATAATGGATCTAGTTTTGTTTTCCTTGTCCAAGTAGGTGCTATATATGACCATTATGTCCCTGACGAACACTTGTCTAGTTCGACGACTGTTCAAGCCCTCTATTGATAGTACTTTGGGTGTTACAACTCTAGACCTGGTAACAATTTTTGAACAGGAAAACTAAAGTGAATGGTAGTGTACATTTGTTTTTTGTATTCTCCTTTCACTGGAATAAATATACAAGTACACGCATAGCTTTGATGAACTATGGAGCCAGAGTTTTGCAACCACATCTCTTAGTCTGCAGAACATGCGCTATGTTCGACGTCTCGCTCATACTTGTTGATACTTCTTGTGAACTGCAAACCATGCATTTCAAATGACATCAACATATTCACCATGCCATAGATGAATAAATAGCCTAGGATATTTTTTTGGTAAACATACTAAAAGTAGAACATATGCATCTTTACCTTTGGCCTTGTCAGTTTGTTGATGTCTGGGATGACTGACTGCTCAT
>JASDQU010586617.1:66336-98791 GCA_032191745.1 Picea mariana | reverse complement strand
AGAGTCTTTGGGAGTAAATGCTACATAAAGAATAATGATGAGAACCTCGACAAATATGATGACAGGGCTGATGAAGGTATTTTCTTAGGGTATGCTACAAACAGTAAAGGATACAAATGCTATAATAAGAGGCTGCATAAAATGGTTGATTGTATTGATGTAAAAATTGATGAAGGAATCCCAGCAAGAGAGGTGTACAGTAATGAGTCTTCTACAGAAGACACAGCTAAAGCTGAAGATGAACAGGTCCAAGAATTAGAAAATGAAGACTCTGAATCAGATGAAGACTCAGACACTCAGACATACTCAAATCAGCAGTCAACTACAAATTCCTCCTCCAGAATCATTCAAAAGAATCATCCTGCAAGTCAGATAATTGGAGAAAAAGAAAAAGGAGTACAAACCAGGAGAAAGCTAATCAAAAACACTGAACAATCTCATATAGACTTCATATCCATGATGGAACCCAGTAATTTTAATGAAGACAACAAAGATGACCACTGGGTTAAAGCAATGAATGAAGAACTTGATCAAATTGAGAAAAAAAATACGTGGGAGATGGTTCAAAGACTTGAAGGTAAAAACATGATTGGCTCCAAATGGATCTTTAAGAATAAGTTGAATGAGCAAGGACAAGTTATCAGGAACAAAGTGAGGTTAGTCTGTAAAGGCTATGCTCAGATAGAAGGACTGGATTTTGATGAAATATTTGCACCCGTAGCTAGATTAGAAGCTATCGGAATGTTTCTTGCCTATGCTTGTCATAAAAGGTTTAAAGTATACCAAATGGATGTCAAGTCAGCCTTTCTAAATGGAGATTTAAGTGAAGAAGTCTATATGGAACAACCAAAGGGTTTCAAACTGTCTGATAACCCTGACTTAGTATGCAAGATGAAGAAAGCTTTATATGGTTTAAAACAAGCCCCTCGAGCCTGGTATCACAGACTGGATACGTATGTCAAAGACAAAGGGTTCAAGAGATGAACAGCTAACAACAATCTGTATATTAAAACAGAGGATAATAATTTTCTCATTGTATTGGTCTATGTAGATGGCATCATCTTTGGATGTAATAAGGATTCATTGGTACAATGGTTTGCTTCTGCCATGGAGTCTGAATTTGAAATGTCTATGATAGGAGAACTGTCATTTTTTCTTGGTCTGCAAATTACTCAGAGGTCCGAAGGGATGTTCATTTCTCAAGAAAAATATCTAAGATAGATGTTGAAAAAGTTTNCCTGCAAGTCAGATAATTGGGGGAAAAGACAAAGGTGTACAAACCAGAATAAATCTAATCAAAAACACCGAACAATCTCATACAGTCTTCATATCCATGATGGAACCCAAGAATTTTAATGAATCCAACAAAGATGACCACTGGGTTAAAGCAATGAATGAAGAACTTGATCAGATTGAAAAAAACAATACGTGGGAGATGGTTCAAAGACCTGAAGGTAAAAATGTCATTGGCTCCAAATGGATCTTTAAGAATAAGTTGAACGAGCAAGGACAAGTTATCAAGAACAAAGCGAGGTTAGTCTATAAAGGCTATGCTCAGATAGAAGGACTGGATTTTGATGAAACATTTGCACCCATAGCAAGATTAGAAGCTATCAGAATGTTTCTTGCCTATGCTTGTCATAAAAGGTTTAAAGTCTAGCAAATGGATGTCAAGTCAACCTTTCTCAATGGATATTTAAGTGAAGAAGTCTATATGGAACAACCAGAGGGTTTCAAATTGTCTGATAACCCTGAATTAGTACGCAAGATGAAGAAAGCTTTATATGGTTTAAAACAAGCCCCTCGAGCCTGGTATCACAGACTGGATACGTATCTCAAAGAAAAAGGGTTCAAGAGAGGAACAACTGACAACAATTTGTATATTAAAATAGAGGATAATGATTTTCTCATCATACTGGTCTATGTAGATGACATCATCTTTGGATGTAATAAGGATTCACTGGTACAATGGTTTTCTTTTTCCATGGAGTCTGAATTTGAAATGTCTATGATAGGAGAACTGTCATTTTTTCTTGGTTTGCAAATTACTCAGAGGCCTGAAAGGATGTTCATTTCTCAATAAAAATATCTAAGAGAAATGATGAAAAGGTTTCAAAGGGAAGATTCTAAACCTGTGGGTACACCTATGGTAACTGGATGTAAATTAAGCAAGGATGATGATTCACCTGATGTTGATCAAAGCTCATATTGATAAATGATAGGAAGACTGCTGTACATCACAACATCTCGCCCAGACATAATGCATACTATAGGAATGGTAGGAAGATATCAGGCAGCACCCAAATAGAGTCATTTGCAAGCTGTCAAAAGGATATTCAGGTATTTAAAAGAAACAATGACTTATGGTCTGTGGTATCCCATAAATCAAAATCTTCAGTTGACTGCTTATTCAGATGCAGATTGGGCAAANTGATGAGAGAAAAAGCACTAGTGGAGGAGCATTCTTCCTGGGTGACTCCTTAGAAGCCTGGCTTAGTAAAACGCAAGGTTCCATTTCTTTATCAACCACAAAGGCAGAGTACATTGCTGCTGCTACCTATTGCACTCAGGTATTATGGATGATTCAGACACTTGCAGACTTAGAGGTAAAATACACTGCACCGATCCCAATTCATTGTGATAACACTAGTGCCATCAGTGTGTCTAAAAATCTTGTATTCCACTCCAAGACCAAGAATATTCCCATAAAATATCATTTTCTGAGAGAGCAGGTCACCAATCAGATTGTTCAGGTCCATTACATTCCCACTACAGAACAAATTGCAGACATCTTTACTAAACCGCTAGCCAAGACACCTTTTGAATATCTCAGACAGAAGCTGGGTGTCATTTCGTCTCACACCTAAAAGAGTCCATCTTGTTAGGGGGAGTTTTTTATTGTTTGAATATCTAATGCCTCCTAAAATTACTGCAACAGCTCAGGGGGAGCATGTCTCTTCTTTGACATTGATGCCAAAGGGGGAGAAAAGAATTTGGGTGCCTTAGTTGCCATCAATGACAAAGGGGGAGATTGTTGGCATGTTTTACAGGCAGCGTATGCTTGTCATTGATGGAAAGTATAGTAGCGATGATGGCTTGAGTACAGGAGCATGATCAGCAACGCAGTGATAATGGGGAGGAGCAGCAACAGTGATCGTTGGATCAACAATTCAGAATTCGCGATGGCTGTCAGATCTTAATGTAGACAAGAGGAGCACGCAGATATGGAGGATAGATCTTGGGCGTTAGCTCTGAGAGCAGGGTCCAACCACTGTTGGATCTAGGAGAGCCTGCATATTATTTAAAGTGCTAGGAGAAGCGAGCTTACAAAATCCAGAAAGCAGGAGGACCATCCATCTTTGGGTAGGACACGTGGTGAAAGATTGTCATTTCACTGACTGGAAAGTCAAAGGAACGGGGTTCCCTAACTTGCCGAATTCATGAAATGCGAAACCCCAAAGTAAACTCCATTTCAAAGTTTCAGAAATCAGGAAATGGAGAAGTCAGAGACTCTCAACATTAGGAGTCCCGAAGTGTCGAAATGCGAAATTCYGAAACAAGACACGTCAGCAAACCATGTCAGCTAAGAACATGTGGCACAATTAGGCAATGACAAGTGTCAAGCTGATTCAACATTTCAGGCACATGTAAGTCACGAATCAGAGTGACACATGGTAGTTATTCGACTTGTGTCAATCCACGTGTGACATCAACAGGTTTACATCACTTCAGAGTCTCAGATATCGAGACATGGAGCGTCAAGAGACTCTACCATGGGAGTGCCGAAATCCAAAATGCCGAAATGAGAAACATGTTTTGGCTCAATCTGTGGTCACATCCATTGGTCAAATCGGTGGAAGATGAAGGAAGGAGCTAGTTCAGATAAGCTCCATTTCGGAGTTTCGGGGATCAGGACATGGAGTGTAATGAAATCATTACCACAGGGATCCCAAAATGCCGAAGTGCGAAATGGCGAAGTAAACGCAAGTTTCTATGAATTCAATCCAACGGTGCAAGTGAAGTTGAACAAGATCGCAGGGATACTTTTGTTCTTTTCAGTGTAACAGCTAAAAAAATTGATGATCTCTACCAGAGGACTCGAAGAGGACTGAGTGTGATCGCCAAAGAAGGTGAAGAGTCTCTGGGAATCTTCAAGAGGGATGAAGATGTTTGTGGAGGTGATTGACAGCTGGATGAGCATTGAGGCCTGTAAATGGAACATAGAAGGTGAGCTCGACTGTCACAGAGAAGACGAAGAGTCTCAAACTGCTAGAGAGGCTGAGGAATCTCAGTATAACATACAGTGATGCTGAACGAGTGGTAAATGACCAGAGAAGATGAAGAGTCATGATGATGATCAGACAGAGCACTCAAGTTGTGGAGGAATTTGGCGTGGAGTGAGCATGCAGAGGCATTGCAAATATTGCATGCACAAAGAAAACAGAGACCATAAGAATGATGAACAAAGATGAGATAAGGGTTGTTGCTGTGTAGGATAATTCAGGTGTGTACAAGGAGGTAGAACACAGGAGCAGAAATGCACAGTCGAGGAATGGTGCATTGAAGGGATATGGTRCATAGAGCATAAAAGGCAAAAGAACAGAAAGTGCTAGAGGTGTGTAGAAGACACTAATGCAGATAGGGCAGAGCAGTGTAACAGAACAATGACAGGGCTGGTAAGCCATTGAATAATTTTATATCATTGTAATAAGTTTTAGTAACAAAGAATTTATAATTCAGGGTGGTTGGGAGGTTCTAGGGAGGACTGGTGTCCTCAAAGGTTCAAGTGGGTGCTTGAACACAGGGAGTTGGTGCTTCCTTCTAGTTGGTGCTAGAGAAACCAAGGAGTTAGTGCTTCCTTCTAGTTGGTGCTAGAGAAACCAGGGGGTTGGTGCTTCCTTCTAGTGGGTACTAGAGAAAACAGAGAGTTGGTGCTCTCAACAAGTTGCAGCTTGCAAAAACAGAGGTTGTAGCCTCACAATGAGTTGGTGCTCATATTTCTGATAATGCAAAGAATGTAGATAATACTTATCATATAAAGAAAAAGAGGTTTTTACCCTGTATGGGTTTCCTCGGGAATTATCTGTCTCTGTGTTTCTCATATATGTGACTGATGCTGAATGTGCCTTTGTTTATTTCCCATTATTTTGATCATCATTGAGTGACCTGTAAAGATTTTAAAAGAAGCATAATTGTTTAAGCATGGTAACAACTGATTCACCCCCCCTCTCAGTTGTCCAACATCTATTAGCGGTGGGTGTAAGTGGATCCTTGGAGGAAATCCTTCCTGTAGATTAGTGCAACTTCATGTTGTACTTCCCTAGCCTAGGAATCCCTTTCCTGATGGAGTCTAGTCTGAGCTCGGGGGTCACCCACTGCTGAGAGTGATGAGCAATGTGGTATAAGGATGGGAGGTTTGTGGAAGGTATGCACACAGTTGATGCACTACAATTAAGAGATACATATCATTTCTATGCTTAATGGTCAAATGATGTATTTTAGTGCATGTCTGTGATTCTTATAATAATATCATGTGTTTCACTACATGTATGCTTTCATGTTATCTCTATTTATTTCTGTTAAGTTTATATGCATTTTATTCCTCAAAGATCTTTGTTTTCCATAGCCCAGCGGGTCTATGTCTGGGCATGGACAATTTTAATTACCTATAACAGATCTTGAGACCATGTGTGTCTAAGGTAGCATGGTCCAGATTGTGGGTGGCTGGGTATGATACAATATGGTATCAGAGCGTGAGTCTTAAGTGGCATGACCTAACCTGGGAGGATGGGTACGCTACACCTGCATCTTTATTTCCAATGATCTATTCCAATGGATGATTTTTCTGTAGTCGACATTTGCTAGGTGTCTTTGGAGGTAATTGAATATCCCATTTTTATTTCTCTACTTCTGGCTGCTCGTCTTCTTCATATGATTCTTCATCTACTTCTTCTTCTTTCAAATCTTCTTCATGATCATGTTCCACTGAATCTTTTATACTTTATTTTATCTTTCATCCATATTTCTCATCAATTGTCACATTGATGCTTTATACTATTATTTTGAGTCTTAGATTGAAGCATCTGTATGCTTTCCTTTTGCTTGATTACCCAACTTGTATTCCTTTATCAACTCGAGAATCAAATTTACCAATTCTTCCATCTTCTCTTTTGATGTAGCATTTTCTTATGAATACCAAGTGCTTTACATTTGTTGGTATTCCTTTCCATAGCTCATATGGAGTCTTATCACTGTTATTTATGAGCATCCCTAAGTTCTAGATGTGAACTGTTGTATGTACTACTTGTACCCAAAAGACATATGTTCACTTGGAACCCATTAACATGGTTTTGACCATTTACTGTACTGTTATGTTCTTCCTTTCAACAACTCCATTTTGCTGAGGTGTACTAGATACTGAGAATTTCCTCTTGTTATATCCCTAAAATTACCTACTCCTACATACATGGCATTGGCCCTCTTACTTTCATAATTTGCCAAAGCACTACTGAGAAGAACTTCTTAAAAAACCAATTTTTAGAGCATGTACGCGCCCTGCACCACTACAACCCACATACATATGCTTGCTGCATGCTAGACAACCCATGTACATATGCTTGATGCACACTAAACAACCCACGTATGCTTGCAAAAGTTGCAAAAATTAAAAAATTGTAAGGAATTCGGTGAAATTCACAGGCTATTGGGGGTTTTCCAACCAATTCACCTACTATAGCCCATCACCCAACCGAATAACCATCCTTTTTTCATATAAAAGGAGGTGTTGGGGTCTCATTTTAGATCCAAGCATAAGAATAATGAAACTCTGCTGAATTTCACTTCCCCTCCTTGCCCAATATTTTGCTACCTTTTGTGATATATTTCCTCATCAACCCCTTCTTCTTCCATTCAATCCATTCCCTTACCTTGAGGTGATCAGAAGATTGAGGGAAGAGGCCTATTGAAGGTGCACTTGGAGCATTGTAAAGAGGAGCCCAGACTAGGTTCACAAAATGGTGACCAACACAGATTATAAGTTTCAGTCTTTGTTTGATGAATAAAAGAATCTCTTTTCCCTATCCCAAATCATGATGTTTTATGTCTTATTCTTTGATTTATGTATGGAATTTTATATCTAACCCTAACTCATGAATAGAATATCATTCTTGTAGTACTTGTTTGCATATCTTTGGATGCAAGTCATCCTTGGGAGGAGATGTGCAGTCATTGGAACTACAAAGCTTGAGGAGAACATCACTAGACATGGGATAAAAGGTATAGTTACCTGATATTCTCTCTTATTTGTTTCCTTTTTTTTGTTTTGGTATGTTTGGGGTAGAGTAGAAAATAGGTTTTATATGGTCATTTTATCTGTCTACATCTTAAACCTTAGTGTAGTTAAAGGGGGGATTTTCCCGCTAGCAGAACTGGTGACCATACTGGGGATATCTCTAGGATTGAATGGAGGAAGAAGGGGCTGATGAGGGAATGTTGAGGCAATATCTCACAAAAGGTAGCAAAATCTTGGACAAGGAAGGGAAGTGAAATTGGGAAGAGTTTCACTGTTCTTATGCTTGGATCTAAAATGAGACCTCGACACCTCCTTTTATATGACAAAATGATGGTTATTCGGTTGGGTGATGGGCTATGGCAGGTGAATTGGTTGGGAAACCTCCAATAGCCCATGAATATCAACAAATTCCTTACAAATTTTTAATTTTTGCAACATTTGCAAGCATACACAGGATGTTTAGTGTGCATCAAGCATATTTACGCGGGATGTATAACATGCAGCAAGTGTATGTACACAGGATGTAGTGGTGCAAGGCACGTACATGCTCTAAAAAATGTATTTTTAAGAAGATATTCTCAATAGTGCTTTGGAAAATTATGCAAGTAAGAGGGCCAATGACATATGAAGGAATAGGGAATTTTAGGGATATAATACATTTTTTCCCATGAATAATTCCATGAATTCCTTTGATGTAAATTCTCCTCCGTTGTCTGATCTCAAACACTTGATTTTCAGCTTTGTCTCAGTTTCAACTATCTCTTTGTATGTCTTGAAGTTTTCGAATGCCTCTGAATTCTTATTTAGAAAAAAAAATGCAGTCATTCTTGTGTATTCATCAACCAATAACATGAAAATATTGTTCACCTTTCAATCCCTTCATTCTTGTTGGTCCAACTATATCAATATGTACAATATCCAATGGTTTTGTTGAGGAATAATCCTTTGACTTGAAATTTGTCTTGGTTTGTTTTCCCTACAGACAATGCTTGCATAGATGTTTGTGGGCTTCAAGGTCTCGAGAATTTCTCTTAATTATTCCTTTTTGTTGACTTTGACAATGTTGTGTTAGTTTTGTCACTTGGGTGAGCAAAACAACAACACTTGCATGTCTAGATGAGCCTGCTAGACAAGACAAAAGTTTGTGAGTGGGTTAAACAAGCCAAACACATGTAATAAACACTAAAATAAACTAAAACAACTAAGAAATAAAATTTAGAAATCATGAGAAACTTAGAACCATGAAAATCAACCATTGACCAACATAATGCTACCAATGGATCAATATATTAGTAGGAAAAACACTGTAGAGAGAAATGAGGACTTATGAGTCACCTCTTCCTCCTTGGGCGGGCTCTTGAGTTCCCTAATGGAGAGCTCTTCATACAATGGAAGAAAATGTCAAATGGCGAAGAGAATCAATGCCTATTCCCTCAAGAGGTGAGTGGAATGGCTTATTTCAATGATGCTTGAAGGCTCCAAAGAGATAAGAGGATTCTCAAGGGATAATTCTTGCAGAATAACAATACAATGAATATCTTGGTTTCTTAGTGCACCCATGGCTGTTATTTATATCATTTCTTCAAGGAAAAATGTAATTGGTTCTTGATGTGAACAAGGGGCCTTTTAGGGCACCCTCTAGTCCTTGACCAACCCCCCATTTAGATTTCGCTCAGATATTGTTGGGACTCAGAAATGTTGTATTTCCGTCCACCTTTCCCTTCATCATTCTTCACATTTCATTGCCCCATTAATGTTGTTTGGAAATAATACCCTACAGACTAGCAAACTAGGGTTAGGCTTGCATGCAGATTTTGACCATAAAGAAATGAACTTTTAACCTACCACCCAAAACTTAAACCCCTCTTTCAGGATACATGCATGGAAAGGAACTACTAACCTTTTTACTGATGTTTGGTGTAGATCCTTTGTTGCGCTCTTGACTACTTGCTTGCGCCGCTTCTTCCAAAGTTATCCTGCAATCAACACAAACAACCATGCATGCATGCTACTTTTCTACTTGAGGGTTAGAAATTAAGCATAAATTGCACAAACCACATATAACTCATGCATTGGGACGGGAAAAGTATTCTTTTATTATTTTCAAAATGAATCAACTTACAATTTGAAGTCAAGACCGTCCACCGCTCCTTGATCCTGATCCTGGGCTCCTCCTCTTCTTTTGTCCTCCAACTGATTTGCATTAATTCTCCTTAAGCTTGAGGAAAGGCTAAAGGGTTGGGACAATGGATTCGGCAAATGGGCAGAGTTTCTTCGCTATAATTTTCCTCCTTCCAAATAGTACCCCTACCCCTTCTTTTATAGGCTAGAAGGATCTAGGGTTTTGGACGAACTCTCGGCCATGCATGGCGGGGAGTTTCAGTTAACTGACCCATAGCTTTTTGTCCCATTGGAGACTTTCCTATTTTTGTGTTTTGTTAGGTAAACGCAGGCTTTAGTAGGCCTGCCAGCGTTCACACGCATGCAGTAGTGGGTTAGGGCGCTTGTGCCTTTACCTAAGAGGATTTTCAAAGAGGTTGTTTAACAGATGTTTTGGCAATGAAGGGATATGAGTTGGCCTGATGCCAGGTAAGCATGTGTGGTGCAATTTAGGGTTATAACAGATGCCCCCTAATGTGTGAGGTTAGAAGAGAATCTGAGGGCTGAAACACATTACCAATCTTTTACCAATCTGTACTGATATGCTGAATGAGGGAGCCCAAGAATTAGGAATCAGGAGGTGCCGTCTGCAAAATAAAAAATGTCTCACCGAGGCGGGCATACCCATGCTCGGGATAAAATAGAGCCATGGCTACCAATCAAATACACTGTAGATCCATGTCAAATAACTATAAAGAGTAGCTGCGAATAATACACAGCGGAGCTACATCTCGAAATCAGAAAGATATACATATAGAGTATCCATCTCCCAGAAGCTGATTCGGCCTGATGGCTGTACTTCAGAGCTCGAGAAACAACTTCAAAATCTTCTAAACTCAGGTAGGAGTGTAATATGAGTGTACGACTGCACTACCCAGAGGTCTTTGACGACTCGTCGGTTATGGACTTGATAATCTTGATGATCGGACTGAAGGCTTCAGTGATTTCGAACAAGGACTTGATTGGAAATTCAGGATGGCTGGGTATGTGAACAAGAGACATATTGCATAGGGGCCGACTCAGGCTTAGTGGCAAACTTCCCTTGGATAATAGCATGACAAGTGATTAGACTCAGGCAACATATCTGTTAATCATAAGTCTACGAAGCAGGAGGCAAAAAAAACTCTCCATATGTTTGGAAGAATAACCAAACGGTGGAGGACAAAACTCTATATAGCGAGAAAAATCTTACTAAGGTCGTACTACATCCCATAGTCTGATGATCAAACAGACAGATGTGCTTCATCCAAGGGCGACTCATTATGCTGCTAATAAAGAAAAGACTTTTCCCATCCTCTTTTTGGGGTATATTTGATTTTTTTGTTCTTTTTGATGATTTTGAAAAAGAATAAAGGAATATTACGTTACAATGGAGGAACGAGTAATGCAAACATACAAGCTCAAGGCACAAGGACAAGACTGATGTTCTGGTGAAATTATACTCAGGAAAAATCCTCCAGCGTCCAAAGGTGTTAAGATGCAAAAGCAAACTGTTACAAGGCTGATGGGTAAGGTATGCGAATGCGGTTGATAGAACACACAATGGTAACGTCCTTCGATGTAAGTTTAACGAGCCCAGAGAAGGAAAGATCAGTGGTTTTTCATATTTAGAGAGTCTGAAAAAGCATAAAAGGAAACTCCAGTGGTTTACCTTTTTCGACAATAATCTAGTCGGTTCGAAAAAGGGATAAACTAGCACCGATTAGAAGTCAATTCAAAACCATTTTAACGAGTGTGAAAAGGACAAGATCACTCGACTATTTTTTCACTTTTAAGGAGTCTTCAAAAAGCTTAACTATGGACTCCATCAGGAATGTTCTTCTGGACCATTTTAATGAGTGAGAAAGAATAAGGTCACTCGACGATCTTTTCAATTTTAGGGAGTCTGAAAAGAGCTTAACTATGGACTCCGTGGGGGTTTCTTTTTCGTAAATTTAGTCCCTCAGGCCCGAAAAAGGAATAAAATTATACCTAAGAATACTCTTCCAAAGAATGGGAATTCGATAGAGTATACCTTTGTTCGTACAGTTGACCATCCGGACTGAAAAAGGGGTAAATTATCGCCAGACAGAAGTGACTTCAAATTTCAGTTTAACGAGCGTGAAAGGTCACAAGATTGCTCGGCAATCTTTTCATGTTTAGAGGGTCTGAAAAGGGCTTAAAAGGAGACCTGTTATGTTTTGGGAGTCTGGAGGGTAAGGAAAAGAGTGAAAAAGACCCATGCAAATGAGGCTCAAACTCGTATTCAGGAAAGACTATACGGACTCCCGAGCCTACAATGCTGTTAAAAACGACATGGACACCATAATGCAACCAGGACCTACCTAGGGCATCCATGTTGTGGTAAGCTCTACCACCAAGTTGCGACACTTCTAGAGCAGATATGATGGTTCTGTGTCACAACCGAGTGGGATCGATCCTATAGCATAAGAAAAATCCAACGAGATGCAAAATTTAGGGTGATATCCTAACCTATATGCTCAAGTGGATTTTTGAAATTTTTTATTTTTTTTATTTTTTATGGATTGTCAATATTTTTTATTTTTTATTTTTTTTGAAACTCAAAAAAAAATGTCCCAATACCTGCTCAAATCCCTCCCATATAACTCCTGGATCACTCAAAATGGTTTTTGGTATAAATAAACTGATAAGGGGGGCCAAAAAAGTGACAAAAAGAGGCCAAAAAGTCTATAAATAGAAGCTGGCAGCTCATTATCACCATTGCTGATTTGGAAATTGACTCTGGAGCCAAAACACCCCTTTTGCCAAAGATCGTGATTCCGGGAGCTACAGTGGACAAAACGGACTTCTGCTTGGACCAAGTAAGTACAAACTCCCTTATCTAGCTATTCAATACTTCCTTTTTAGCATTTAGTTTATTTTTAGGGGTGGGCATCGACCTCAAAAAGGTTGGCCCTAGGTAAACGTGGGCTGTCCAGGGACAGCCCGCGGGTACCTGTGTGCAGAGCAAAGCCTGCACGCGGGTACCCACAACTGTCACCTCGACAAGCCGCGTGTACCCCCCCACATGATGAAAAAGCCAATGAAAGCATGTATTGACCCTCCTTTTCCTTGTTGTGTTGGCATGATGTATGTCCAGTGGAGGGAAAGGGAGCATGAGGCCTCCAATGAGTTAGTGGCTACAGATCCGAACGTTGTGGCCGTGCTGACACAATGTGGGTTGGTAAAATTATTTTTATGTCCGTTCATGTGTGCGCAACCAAGGCTACTGAATGCCTTGGTTGATTACTGGCACCCTGATGCAGAGGCGTTCATGCTAGAGGGGAAATCCTTGGTGCCCACCACATAGGATATTTACTTTCTGATTGGCCTCTCAAGGAGAGGGGAACCAGTCAACTTTCAAACTTTTCCTACGGGGCCGAGCAAGGTCTCAGAGCTGATAGATGAGTACTGTGAGGCTGGGACCGATCATAGAGGTTCCTCGGTACCTGGTAGTAGGATTACCAGCCTCGCCCTACAGACTATTTTATTGCTCATTGGGAGGATTACCGACTCAGCAGCCGTGCATTAGGCTTCGCGCGCACAGATGAACTGTGCGATCCAGTGCATGAATGCACAAATTTTTGATTGGAGTACCACACTGTTGGAGTGCATGAAGAGGCAATTGACGGATTTCCAACAGCGGACACATAGGAACTTTGGGTTTGGGACCATCCTGTGTTCGTTCTTTTTCGAGAGAGTTCTGTGTTTCAGTCCTCGGCTAATAGTACGAGGATATCTGGCCACTTTCCTCGCAGTATGCAGATGGGCAGTGTTACTGCCGCAACAGGGTGGTGGAAGGACTGTGGAGGCCTTCAACGATGACTTTTTTGCTTGGCTGTTATGACAGATCCCGACTAGAGGACTACCCATATGTGGGGATCGACTTCTCCAGAGATCCAGAGATACCAATGCCTCCTGGTGAGGAGCGAGGGGACATGGGTAAGTCTCCACCTGTATAGTTTTTTTGTTTGCATATGTAATTTTTATGTCTTTTTTGATATATATATCATGTTTTTGTATACCAAAGTTTTTGATGGGTGAACGTTTATTGCATGCAGATGTGGGACCCGTGCGACCAGCCGACTATGCATGGAACAGGCAACGCCCACGGCCAGAAGCCGCAGCTACCGTCGCTGGAGGAGCAATAGTAGCAGGGAACCTCCCAGCAGGAGAGGCCGAGAGGGTCCTGAGGTGAATTGAGCGGAACTTTATTGTGCTCACTCACACAGTTCCCATGGCAGAGATAGAGTACCTACTGCCATTCATGCAGACTCATGTTGTGGGGGCACCTCAGACATGGGTCCGATTGTTTAGGAATTTAGCCCAAGCTGTACATGATTATAACAGGGCCCATAGGCCCTGAGCAGACTTTAGACTTTTATGTGCCATGAGCACTGATATGTATATATTTTTTGAGGGCATAAGCCCAGTGACTCGTTATTATTCCCACTTTTGAGGCGCTTGCGCCCATCTATGTACTCTGAGGATTTTGTGATGTTTATATATGGTTTTTTTTATCTCTTTTTGTGTCTTATGGATTATGTGTGCAAAAATGTATTTACATGTTTATGTCCATGATCTTTTTATATGTGAGCAAGATGCCAATCTAAAATGTGATTAGCTAGAGTATCTGTGATTTGGTTTAATCTCCTAGGAACATGAAAATATGTAATATAATCAAAGTTGCGTTCTAAGAGACGTACCCTAAGGAATCGTCGATGTAAAGTTGGATCATGTACCCGGTATATTCTGATTAGCTGTGACACAACCAATTGAGCGTCTAGATAGACCCAGAGATGAGAGATACCCAATGACAAAGCGTCATGAAGCAATTCAATAACTGCACTATACTCGGAAACATTATTTGTGGTGTCACTTAAGCATATACCTCCGGAAGATAACAACTGACCCTGTGGTGTAAAGATTACCCAAGCTGCGGAGGCAAGCCTCCGCGTGTGTCGACTAGCACCATCCGCATACCCAATGAACACCTCAGACTCACTTGACATCTACCATATTGACGAAAGATAACATCAATGACAAATCCATAACACTTTTTAAAAGAAAAATAAAAAAGTGATAGTACAAAGACTATACATATGTTACAAAAAGTTACCCACAGTGACCTTTCTACGAGTAATACTTCTTGAGGTAGAGCCCATTCCTAGGATCTGCCAAAGCATTCCCTTCAAAATCGACCAAATGATAAGTGCCCTTTTTTAATATCTCTTTAATAATGAAGGGTCCGAACCACATGGGTTTAAACTTTCTTGCCCCCAGGGGGTCCTTATCTTGGTCATAGACCAGGACAAGGTCGGCCTCAGAAAAAATCCAAGGACGAACATACCTATCATATTGACACTTAACCTTATGTTTATGAGCCTCATTGGCCAGGGCCGCATCGCGACGCTGCTCATCAAGCTGCTCAAGGTGCATTAACCACCCTTCAAGTGGAGAAGTGTCTGGAAATAATTGTACTGCCAATTTCAGAGATGGGATTTGACATTCGATGGGCAAGACTGCCTCTAGCCCGTAAACAAGTTGGAAAGGTGAGAAACTGGTTGCAGTCTTAATTGATGTTCGATAAGCCCATAATGTCAAGTATAACATCAAATGCCAGTCTAACTATGCTGAGTTGATAGTTCGCTGTAGAATCATCTTAAGAGTTTTGTTTACAGCTTCCACCTGCCCATTGGCTTGGGGGTAGTAAGGTGATGAATGTTCCTGCCGTAACCCTAGCTTTGATGTTAATTTAGACATCATTGGGTTTTGAAAGTGACTGCCATGCTCAGTGACAATCTCTCTCGGGACACCGAACCATGCTATAATCTGGTTGAATAAGAAGAGAGCTGCAGTCTCTCCATCATCTTTAAACGTTGGCATAGCTTCGACCCACTTAGTGAAGTAGTCGACAACTACGATGATATAGCGGTGGCCCCTTGCTGACGGGGGGTTGCATGTAGTGTAATCAATCTCCCACTTAGTGAAGGGGCCAACTATGATGACAGGAAACATAGGAGCTGAATGTGCCCTCATCTTCCGAGAGAAGATTTGGCACAGATGGCACTTCTTGACTGACTCGATACAATCTTTGATAAGTGTGGTCCAGAAGTAACCTGCTCGTAAAATCTTTTGGGTTGTTGCCAACCTAGATAAGTGACCGCCACAAGCTCCTGTAGGACAATCGTTGAGCACTATGACGGCCTCCTTATGAGTGAGACATCGACACAAGACACAATCTACACCTCTCCAATACAACGTATCATCGAGTATGAGATAGTTCTTAGCCTGATGGCGTATCTGTCGATGCTCGTCACGAGAAGCAGAGGTGGGGCACTTCAAATTCTGGAGATAGATCAGTATATCTCCGTACCAGGGGTCTGAAGATGCAATTAAAAACATATCCCCTGGGATAGGTGAGTCCTTAGGCACAACGTCACCTGACTCAATCGGAAGCTCCGAAATAAGTTCTGCGAAGACCAATGACTTCTTGGACTTTGCTGAAACGAAGTCTAAGTCAAATTCTTGGAGGATGACCATCCATCTACTGACTTTCCCACCGATAACTCGTCATGTCAACATGTACTGGAATGGATTCACGACAGCAATGATGGTGGTCTTGAGAAACGGAACATAGTGACGGAACCGTTGAACAGCATGAACTGCTGCCAACGCAAGTTTTTCGAGATGGGAATAATTAAGTTTCGGTCCTACGAGGCCTCGACTCAGGTAATAGATCACGTATTCTGAAAATAAATCATCTTCCTGAACTAAAACCATGCCTATGGTTGACTCTGCGGCAGCCAGATGTAATAAGAAATCTTTATTATAATTAGGTGGCCGTAGCAGAGGTGCGGTTGTGAGGGTGTGCTTTAATGCGTCGAAAGAGCGTTGAGCAGTTTCGTCCCAGAAAAAGGGGACATCTTTCTTAAGTAAACGCATAAATCCCTTGGTGATTTCAGCATAGTTGGCGATGAAGCATCGTAAGAAGTTCACCTTGCCTTGAAGACTTTGAAATTGTAAGATTGTGCGTGGGGGGGGAAACTGGATTATTTCCTCCACCTTAAGAGGGTCCACCATGATCCCTGTTGTTGATACAATGGAACCTAACAAATGTTCTGATGTGACGCAAAAGATACACTTGTTGGGATTCAAGCGAATCCTGAAGTAGCGACAGCGTTCAAAGATTAGTTTGAGGTGTGTAGGATGATCCTTTCACTTGCGAGAGCGTGATGCTAAATCATCTAGATAGGCCTCAACTATATGTTTGAGGTCGTGAAACGCAAAAGACATGGCCCGCTGGAAAGTGGCTCCAGCATTCTTGAGGCCAAAAGGCATCTTAGGATAGGCGAATGTACCCCACGGACAAATGAATGCTATTTTGTGTTGGTCTTCAGGTTTGATTTGGATTTGATTATAGCCTGAAAAACCATCCATGAATGAAAAGGCTTCACAACCGGCACATTCATCAATGATCTGGTCAAAAAATGGGGTTGGAAAATTATCTTTTGGACATGCCTTGTTCAAATCACGGAAATCGGTACACACACGAATCATGACTTGTTTTTTATCGACCGGCACGGGGTTTGACACCCATTGAGTCAAATGAATAGGATAAATGAACCCTACCTTGAGCAATTTATCAACCTCAAGCTTAATGGCTGCTGCTTTCTTAGGATTGACTGGACAAAGTTTTTGTCGAACAGGCTTGGCATCAGGATACGTTGTGATTTCATGTTCAACTATTTTTGGATCGATACCTGGCATTTCCTCATAAGACCAGGCGAAAACGTCGTGGAATTCTTTGAAAAGATCCGTGTAGATTTGAACCTCTTCGGGGGAGAAATCTGCTCCGACGAAGACATTCTCCATGATGCCAGGGTTTCGAGAGATGTTAATAGGTATGGTTTCAGCAATAGTCGCCATATTCCCCTCAGCATAAATTTTCTATGTAGCTAAGAGGTTAATAGGACATGGTTGATCTCCCGTCATGGTGATAGTGAATTCTCCTGCCTCAATTCGGCATAACTATGGGAGGAAATATGATCTGTGATGAATATCGTCCCAAGGTTTGTCCGGACTAGTCATTGCTTTGATTACTGCTTTGTCAGAAGGAAAGACTAATTCTAATGAATCGGTGGTAGCAAGAGAACCCTGAGCCCAAATAGGCTCTAGAAGTGGATCCAACTCTTGTGCAGGAGTCGGATCGGGGTTAGCTGAAGCTTGCTGGAATAAAGAGTACGCTACTTCAGCGGTCGACAAGGGCATGGACATGCCGGAGTGCCCTGTCTCATCCATCGTGGCTGATGGGGAAGGAAGAATCCACGGATCCGCAAAGTAAGTCATGAGGAACGATGAAATGTGAAAAATCTCAGCCTTGTGGTGATTAGATATAAACTTGACATCATTATGAGGAGGTGGGTAATCGAAGGTACCCATCAAAGATGGGCACAACCCAACTCCTACGTTAACGACACTGGGCTGAGGATTATCAATCATGGGAACCATGGATGCCCCCAAAGCTGGGTCAGGTCTAGAGAAGGACAATTGATCAATGGTCACTATCTGACCCTCGTGTGGAAACAACAAGACTCGGAAAACTATAGCAACCACAGCTTGCATAGCATAAGTCCAACTCCGACCTAACAAGAGGTTATAGTCGAGGGGAGCATCGACTACCTCTACTTCAACGCACACAGTCTTCCCTCCTAACTGCACAGGAAAAGAAGGAACAATGCCATGTGGTCGGAAAGAATGATTGTTGAACGCAGTAAGGAGAGTAGGTGACGAAGACAAAGCAGACTAGCCAATGGCCTTCCAACATGCTAATGACATAATGCATGTCGAGGCACCCTCGTTGACCACCGTGCGAAATATATTGTGTGTAAAAGTTTTCATGGGATGAGCCACTACTACCTGAAACGCTACGTGGTAAGGCAGACGAGGTTTTAAGTCGGTTGTATCTAGGATGATGGTACCCAGGTTACAAGTCTCAGTAGAGCCTAAAGTAGTTAACAAGGCTTTCCTCTGAGCAGGGAAACTTTGGAGGACCTCCAAAGCAGACATCGCACAAGGGGTTTGTGATAAATCTTCCACCACAGAGTAATTCTGGGCGGCCCTTGCGTTTGGGTTGTGAGAAGCTTTATTAAATGCACCCTTTGGAACACGTGTCATTGTTTCACCCAACGTCTTCTCGATCTGTAGAGAAAGAGAGGGGATCTCAGCTTCTTTACCCTTCTTAGAGGTGCTTGGTTTACTGTAGTCGTGCACTCTATTAATTATTAAAGCATCACCCCTCACCATATATACGTTCGCGGATGAGGAATTGTTTGGGGGAGGGCAGGTTTCTTGGCTGCCCCCTTCAGCACTTGTAGAGGCTTGAGTTAAATTTTTCCCATGCTGAAAGGGATTAGTCAACACGGCTTGCTATTGCTGTGTGACAAACTTTTGGGCCTCTGCAAGTTGAGGAAAAAGATGGGTTGGGTGGTCTTCCGCACACAAGTTGCACGGATACCTCGCCTTCCGTTTTTCTGTGGTGCCCTCGCCAGCATTATCAGTGGGTTTTTTCTCCCCCTTACCCTTTTTACATTGTTTTTTCTTCCCTTCAGGCTGGTGGGTGGCCTTTGGGTTAGTCGTCTGCACGAAGTGTACTTCCGACGTTTGGGTAGGAGGAGCAGCCAAAGCAGTAGTCTGACTGGCCACTGAGTGTTGTATAGATAATTGTTGCAATTGTTTTGTCAACTGCTCAGCGGGCTTGGTTTGCGTTGAACCAATAATACCATCGACATATGGTCCAACTCTCTGTCTAGTTTTATCTAGTATCGATCGTGGTGCATACGACAAGATGTTGTATAATAAACTAGACTGAGAATAGATGAGCTCAAATTGTTGAGCCCTCATGATGGCATCTTCTTCGGAGAAAACTCCTGAAGTCTCGACGTCTTTGGATAATTGTGGGACTAAAGACTTAAGGAACCACTCAAGAAGGAATGCTGGTGGGACTAGTACTTTGATTAGACTCTTTTGACATCTCCACTCTCAGATATGATCAGAGATATGGTCCGCTGTCGTCTGTTCGAAATTGGCAAGCAGCTCCGTGCCAACGTCATATCTCACAGGTAACTGGAAATGGTTAAGGAAGGCCATTGCCAGTTCACCAAAAGAAGAGTATCTTGAGCGATCAAGCTCGATGTACCATTTCACGGCACTCCCGATAAGAGTGCATTGAAACAATCGCAACTGGACATAGTCATCTTTCAATGAGTTAGATGAACACCAAAGATGAAAAGTAGTCATGTGATCACCTGGATCTTTGTTAGGCTTGGCCTCGAACTTTGGGATGTTCGAAGGCAACTTTGTTGGCATAGGAGGCCAACATGGATCATGAAAAATAGGATCATTTAACAACCTTGTCAAATATGGAAAGTGTAACGTCGCTAGGAAGGGTAGTTTGGGTTGCTGCTGATAGCCTAGGAAAAAGGGTCTTGGAGTTTGACTGGCACCAGGTTGCCAAGAAAAGTTTGGCTGCTAGCCCGGATTCTGGTAGAAACCATGGCCCTGACCAGCGTAAGGATTTTGAATCTATGGAGACATCATTGGCTGATTCCCCATAAAGGACATAGGATGATGAGCATTCATCATGTTTGACGGACTTTGGGAAGGATTACCCCATGCCGGTCCTAATGGGAGAGGCATAGAATTCTGTCCAGGTTTCCATTGACTGTGGAAAGAATTACCCCAGAACGACATTCCAGAGGAGGGAACGGATCCTTGTCCTGAGTTCCAAAGTCCTGCTATATGTGCCCCCGGCGCAGGAATAGTACCTTGTGCTGAAGTAGACTGTCTGAAAATGGGAGTGCCCCCAGATGGGAAAGCGGTGGAGGCGAAAGTGTTGTTACCAAATGTCCCATTCCAAACAAATGGTGATGAACCTACCAGCATAGTTTGCGCGGGTGTTCCTTGACTCCCAACTCCAAATGAACTCATGTGTGCAGGCTGCCCGGTGGACTACTGATGCAGACCACCAAGCGAAGGGGACGAAGGAGAGATATGACCTCCAGCGTAAGGAAAAGTGTTAAAAGGGACAGGAATTCCCCCAAGTTGACCTTGCAGAGGAGCGTTAGAGCTCCCTGCCCCCAGACCCAAAGTCTGTAAAGTGGAGTGAGTGAGTGCAGGACTTGTGCCTGCACTAGGCATACTGTATGAGAACGGAGGGCCTGTCGCACTAGGTGTAAAGGGATTTGTGGCCGCCGTGATAGATGGGATCGGTACACTGTGCGACATAGTTGCGGCCAAGACCATGGTGGCCCGGACCGATGATGACAAGTTAGAAGATGATTCTCCTGTGGTAGCAACGGTGGTGGGAATGGAAGAATTCCCAGAGGAAGTAACAACGTTTGTTTCCATAGCTGTGTGAGGCACTGACAGGTGTTCGTAAAATTGAATTGGTACACTGACCAATGGCCAAGTATTAGTGGTTGGGGTTTCAATCGAACCAAGATTGGTGGTTGATTCCTCCAGGAGTTGTTCAGGCACAATGGTTTGTAACCCGGTTGCTTCGAAAGACCCTTGTTGGTCTAGCTTCCGCCTCAATGGTGGCAGGGGTGGCTCTAGTATAATCGGTGGCAAGCCCAGAAGCCTTCGTGACTGGCGGAGCTCGAGATCCTCCACTGTGTGAGAATATCCAAGACACGCTAAGGTATTCTACATGTTCAAACAGTAACACACACTAAAAAAGAAGCCCCTAAGAGATAAGACAAGCAATCACTAACTATTTTGAAGAACAGTTACAACAACCAACACTAGAGCAACTTACCGGTGCAAGTGCAACTCGAAAATAGAAGCACCCTCCGGGTATACTCTACAAAGTGTGGCCCGATGTTTTTCCTAGGTACCACGGTATACCCCCGCAGTCACCTGTGTATGTCCCTAAAAAATATTGGCAACTAGTTTGCCAGTACGCGAACATTCACCAGGCGGGTACAGTCGATAGTCGGGTAGACCACAATGAGCAGGGTATCAAGCTCGAAACCTGTCAAGGGTATCGAGAGCAAATGGTACAGAAGACAACCGAGGACCTCGAACGGATTTGAGACCCATGAAGCCCCATGGAAAATGCAAACGACGGAATCCCAAAACAAGCCCTCGATATGTGTTCTCCACTACGCTTGGTCTGGCTTTGGAGGGGTTATCTCCGCTACCTTTCCTTACGCGACCTTGTGTTTATCCCCTGTGTTAGAGGGGGGTCCCGGATAACTTCCACAAAACTAGACTTCTACACTCCCTATCACAGACTCCAATGTTTGGTTTTGAGTGGCCTTGGAGAGTTTCCTCTCCAACCTAATCCAAGGCCCTAGTCCTGAACTAGTGTATGAACCCTACAAACAAAAAGTCTAATAGGTTTTAAATTAGCATTGCTTTTATGGGATTTTTTACGTCATAGGGTATGAAGGTGAAACCGATGATGTGTAAAGACTCAAAGAAAAAACAAATGAAAAAAGATGGAAACAAAATGCTTTTACTAAATGCAAAAAATCAACAACTTTTCACACAAGAAAGACTTCTTTTTCTTTTCAATTTTTCTAAGATTTCATGCAACAAACATAAAGGAATTTCGCTCGACTACGAGCTACTTATGCTCTAAATGGACTGCAAAAAATTATGAACAAAAAGACTTCTCCCTAGCTATTGATGCAAAAACACAATCTTCAAACAAAGAAGAAAATGAAAAGTTTATTTTTTATTTTTTTATTTACGTGCTAATCAAGCAACAAAGGGAAAATACCGAGAAGCACAAAACCAAGAAAAAACAAAATTCTGGCTTAAAGCGCAGATCGCAAAGAATCAGAGCAAAGACACACAATGGCAAACAAGAAAGCACTGATTCTTACGCTTGTCTAAAAACCATAAAACAAAATTTTTCTTTTTTTTATCTTTTCTATCAACTATCAACTAAGAAAAAATAGGCTAAGGGTAAGAGGCCCTAACCTACAGACTATTCAACCCTGGGCTCAAACACCTGAGAGGAACACTTCTCACCACAGGAGGGGATGACTGCCCCACCCTGATCAAAAAGCAACCTGTTAAGCACGCCTCTGTCACTGAAACAACACGCGTGAAAACACGTGCTGAGCTAAAACAGGGCGTGTGTACCCGCAGGCTGCACTTGCACAGGCTGCGTGTATGTATAAACCACTAGAAAAAAATAAACATAGAAAGCCTAGACCAGGAAGATGCCTCTGGTATTGATAACCAGGGTCTCTTGAAGGCTTGGATGCTTCTTCTTAATAGAAAAGAAAAATAATTGCAAGGACTAACAAACGCAATAAAGCAAGCTGAGACAGGACTCTGAACCAGCAAGACTCAGACACGATCCAGAAAGCCCCTTGAGAATGTATAATTCTGACAGGGAAGAGGAGGACTGCCTCTCAAGCTTTTTAAATCCTACACACTACTGAAACCTCTACAGCTAGCGTTCACACGCGGGCTGCAAGAGATTAGGGTGCGGGTACACACGTGCAGGCCTTCTGCAGGCCACGTGTACCTCTGTGTGTCCCAAAAATTGCCGTCAAGCAACAGTCAGGGAAAACTGGTATAAAGAACCAGGTTCCCTGCTAGCTTAGAACTTACAGAAAAAAGATAGGCAAAGAAACAGAAAATCTAATCTCTTAAACTACCCAAAAACTCAACTAAATCCGAAAACCCTAAATAGTATCTTCCCCAGTGGAGTCGCCAATTCTGTTGTTGGGAAATAATACCCTACGGACTAGCAAACTAGGGTTAGGTTTGCATGCAGATTTTGACCATAAAGAAATGACCTTTTAACCTACCACCCAAAACTTAAACCCCTCTTTCACGATACATGCATGGAAAGGAACTACTAACCTTTTTACTGATGTTTGGTGTAGATCCTCCGTTGTGCTCTTGACCGCTTGCTTGCACCGCTTCTTCCAAAGTTATCCTGCAATCAACACAAACAACCATGCATGCATGCTACTTTTCTACTTGAGGGTTAGAAATTAAGAATAAATTACACAAACCACATATAACTCATGCATTGGGACGGGAAAAGTATTCTTTTATTATTTTCAAAATGAATCAACTTACAATTTGAAGTCGAGACCGGCCACCACTCCTTGATCCTGATCCTGGGCTCCTCCTATTCTTTTGTCCTCCAACTGCTTTGCGTTAATTCTCCTTAGGCTTGAGGAAAGGCTAAAGGGTTGGGACAATGGATTCGACAAATGGGCAGACTTTCTTTGCTATAATTTTCCTCCTTCCAAATAGCACCCCTACCCCTTCTTTTATAGGCTAGAAGGAGCTAGGGTTTTGGACGAACTCTCGGCCATGCATGGCCGGGAGTTTCAGTTAACTGACCCATAGCTTTTTGTCCCGTCAACAACTTTCCTATTTTTGTGTTTTGTTAGGTAAACGCGGGCTGTAGTAGGCCTGCCAGTGTTCACACGCATGCTGTAGTGGGTTAGGGCGCGTGTGCCTTTACCTAAGAGGATTTTCAAAGAGGTTGTTCAGCAGATGTTTTGGCAATGAAGGGATATGAGTTGGCCTGATGCTAGGTAAGCATGTGTGGTGCAATTTAGGGTTATAACAATTAACCTTTCATGATACCATTTTCATAATTAAATATGGGTTTAACCTTATTATTTTCCAAATAATTTATTTTAGTATTAAAAGGGAATTTGTGATTAAATATTATAAAATTGACATGTTTTCATATATCTCAAAATGTGTGAGCTTTATCATGTGTAGGAATACGTGAAGGATTAATTCAAAATACTTCTCAAATGCTTCCTCCACCATTTCAAGATGTGAGGAGATTATGCAATCCTAATCCAAGGAGAAGATCATGAAGATTTGGTTGTCATATCTTATCCAAGATATATGAGAGATATGTGTGAGGTTTTGAAGGGATTATATTTTGTAATAAAGGGAAATGGGTTGAGAGAAAAGTGGATCTGTAATTATGAGATGTTTATCTCCTTTTCAAAGATCTCATGTATAAAAGAGAGTGCCCTCTTTTCATAAGGGAGGGGAAGAATTATTATTATGTAGATTAAGGGAATTGTTATGAGATAGGTTCTTGAAAAGAATTGTTATGATGTAGATTGGATTCATGAAGAGACTCCTTTTGTAAACCTACCTGTTGAAGATTAATGCAAGTTTGGATTCATTGATTTTATCTCTCTTAGAATTGATCATATGTTGATCTAAAAGCTTCCATGTTGGCATTGGTAAGGGCCACCGATCCATCTTGGTAATCTTATTGTAAATTGTTAGTGTAGATTTTCATTTCATGTACTTTTTATTTTGATTTCATGTTATTTTGTTTGATTTCACTATTCGAATTTGTTCCAAAGTGTGGTAATGCAGGAACAACTGGATCTCCATATTTCACCATACATGAGCTTTAATGGAGCATCCCACTTGTTAGTTTAGTTTCTCCAAGAGATAGAGTCAAAGTCCATATTTTCTTTTCATGAGCCATCAATGAACATGTCCATCACCTGAGCAAGAGCTTTTGCTTGTTTATGAGTTTTTCTTTCTAGCTTTCGATTTGTGTGAAGATTGTTATTTTTAAAAGTGCGTTGATGTCTAAATGGTTTTCTTATCTAAGATATACTAAACAGACATAGGAACCTATCTGTTATCAACACATATAGTGCATCAACTCTACTAATTACGAATCCCGGTTGATAATTTATGTTTGGTAATATATTATGCAAATAATTGCACCAACAGATATGAAGGTCAAATCATGTTGGGAGCTGGTCCATAAGTGGTTGAGGGGCCGACAAGATCCATAAATGCGTCATTCATAGAAGTGCATGGATTTTCTCATACACAGTCACACACTTGGCGCACTATGCGCTCTGATGGATTTGTTGGCCCATGGACACTACGCACTGTGCACACACTTCCTTTGTTGAATTTGTGCATGTCAATTTATGACCCAATTGTATAGTTTTTTGCCTTTTGAATGCATTTCAGTGCTGTAGGTGAACTAATGGCTGTTGGCATTGCTGTGTTTCCTTAACCATTTATGTGCAATGTTGCAGACGAAATTTTAGTGATAATAGATGCCCCCTGATGTGTGAGGTTAGGAGCATACATATAGCTGAAATACATCAATGTTTCTTTTACTGAGAATGACATTGTAATCAAGAGTGGTGAGAGGAACTGCAAGAGCGATCCGCTAGAGGGAGAGGGAAAAATGTGGGACCCAAAACTTTCTTTAGAGGAAAAAAAGAAAATCTGTGTACAAACGAGGTGGGAATACCCCATGCTCGTGTTATGTAACCACAATGTGAGACTGTAACTGAAGGTGTATGCTGATGTGGATAAATGTATCACCCTTGGGGGTGATTGATAACGATAGATGGAAATTATGAATGGTGAAGGGACTCTGAAGTGAGGCAAGGACGACTGTAAGAATTGTCGATGACTTGTAGGCATTGATGGCCTAACAAATTTAGAGGTCTTCGACTGGTATGAAACAACTGCAATAGTCACATAGTAAGACCCACCATAACATGAGAGTTTGCTGAAGTCGAATGTTATGGGATCAACAAAATCAGAGAGCAATGATGATTCTCTTTGTGCCATCTAAGATTCCTCATTGTAAAGGTAATGAGAGTCAAGATACTAGTGCCGTTATGGAAAATATGATGATGTTGATAGAAAGGGAGACACGACTTCAAGAAGAAAAGGGATTTGTTAAATCCATGGAGGAATAGATGATATCAGGTACTGACAGGTAACATGAATGAAGTCAAGATTCAGTGAGACTTGAGACTTCCCTTGGTTGGGGAATTTTGAAGGATGATTGGCAACAACTGTAAAACTAGATCTAGTGTTAGAGGGACGACTAGATACTGGGTTAAACTGTGCCAGAGGATAAGAAAGTGAACAAACTCAGAGATCATGGGTATATGGACTTTGGATACTCAGGGTTTGTGAACAATGTTGGGATGAACAGAGAGTGGATGCTCAAGCAAGGGCGACATGGGTTTATTTTCTAGTAAAAATAAGGCCATCAAGGGTGGCGACGAAAAAGCTAAGTAAATGATCAAAACAAAGGGTTTTTACAATTACCAAATAAATAAAGAATAATTTGGGTTGATTGGACAGATACAAATACAAGTTGCCTAGTGAAAGATGGCTTGGCCTGTGAGGGCGTAAGTTGGGAAAGAGAACTCATGGAGGGTGGGGGCCCCATGGTTGGGTTTCTATATTAAGTAAATAGATGAAGGACAATCTGCAAATGGGAAAACTGATGGTGGATGAGATGGAGGGATAATGATACTACAGAGGTGCAGTTAGTAGCATTGAGATGATATGACCTGGGAGTCCATTGGGAAGATATAAAAATGATGAGAAGAAGTGAATTCTCGGAAGTGAATAAGACTATCATGACTCCCATCCCTAGGGGGTGAAATCAACATGAGTGTCAAGTTTCCAAGGGGAACTTATGAATGGGACAACTTATGTGGGGGAGAGTGCTACCGGGTGACAGTGCCCAAATGCAACAGAGGTAAAGGTACTACAGAGCCACATGTAAGGAACCTAAAGGTAAAGTCATAGGGTATGATTGGGAGATGCAATTAAGTTTTAGAGGGAAGAATTATATGCCAATGTCGAACATATACCTGAAGGGGTTGTGTCTCTTGTGGAACAAGTATCTGCACACATGAAAACCAAATACCTGATGTGAACAATATCTGATGATAAAGAACATATAAAAATTATTTGATAAAACTTTGAACATGAGCATGCGTACCTAAATGTGATGTGAGACAAATGATCCTCCAGGGCCAAGTTTAGATGATGGCCCGTGGAATGTGAATGTGTATATAGAGGGATTAGGATCTTGTGTCTGAGAACGGATCGGAAAAAAAATTCTCTGGGCTCTTGTAACTAAGTGTGAAGGTTTGGAAAAAAGGACTATATCTGGATGGTGGGCCCACAATGCCACCTCATTTGTAACCTCCTCTATAGCTGAATTGACGAGAGGATTCCAAGGATTTTTGGAGATTACGAGAGCTCGAGTCGACCAATCCAGAAGTGGCGAGAGATAGGTTAGTGGTCTTATCCTCCCACATTGTGTGATTTGGATGGATGATTTCTAGGGGCTGTACATAGGGTCGTACAAGGGTTTTTTGAACCAGTCAATATGCCTTGGAGGAATAAAATCCTTGGTTTAGATTGTGCATATGGGGGCTTGGCTAGGAGAGTGAAATGCCTCTTGTGAGATAAAAATCCCTCGATGATGGAGCACATTCCATGGGAAATTGGGGGTAGTGAGTTCCTCCAGGATATCTTTGTCGCAGTGAAATATGCGAGAATATAGGGGATCCGAGGAGGTGATAGGGGGAAATGTTAAAGTGTGAGTGTCCTCAAGTGGCGAGGACATAGAGGGGATATTACATACCAGGTGTGATGACTTTCTTGGCATAAACCAAATGTCAAGATACTGTGTATGAGAAACTGTGTTGGGGGTAAGATCTCCTGTGGGAAAGTTACTAGAGAATTGGGAGGATTCGGGGGAATATCCTCAGACAGTCGAACCGTGAACCATGGAGGGATGGGAAGTGAGTCAGGTTTAGGGGAGGGAACATTGAAAATATATGGAGAGTGCTTTACAAGTGGCAAGGTGATCATATTAGGTTGAATAGATGTTGAATGTCGACCTTGGTATGCAACCATCAAAGGGCACTGATATGTGAAATGAGAAAGTGAGTAAGAGAGAGCAGAAGGACATCTCATCCACTTAGGGAATGACAAAGAGACATAACAAATGTCAGTGACGTGAGAACTAGTAAGGGGTAGTGAAGAGGGTTATGGCCTAGATGTTTGGCATACTACGGCTAGCGTCTGGAGAAAATGAGGTAGAGCTGGGAAATGATGAGTGTAGTGGCCATATTTTGAACAGATGGCACAAGCAAATTTAGTTCGCAACCCTTTACTTCCTGTAGTGGAGGAAGTTGTAGTATCATTGGACGTACTTGGTGAAGCGACGAGAAATGTGGTTTCTCAAGGGAGTTGAATCAGATTGCATAATTCGAGAAGAGTAGGACATCTATTAATGAGGTGTCCCTCTCTTTCACATAGTGCACAAGGAGGTTGAACTTGGGGAAGAAGTGGAGTTGTGGGCTCTTTCTTCTTTCGTTTTCCCCCATCGGTGGCAGTGGTGCTAACAGTTGGGGGTGAGGGTGGTGCGACAGGATCCTGTACTGGAATTTGCATCAGGATTCCCTCTGTCTGAGGAGGGAGAGATGGCCAAGGAACAATCGAGGGTGGTTGGAGATACCATACAGGGATGGAAAACACCATGTTTGGAAGGGTAAGGGTCACAACTACCTGGAATTCTTGGACTCTAGGTGGGGGGTAGAAGAAGGGAATTTGAGTAATGGCTTGAGGGACTGTCTCCCAAACTAGGATTTTCCCCTGGAGGGGGGGGAAATCAGGGATAAGTGGTGGAGTGGGGTTCTCAAGGAATTCTTGAGGTAATATTTTTTCAACTGGTAGAACATCAGTGTGAGGAGAGGCCTTGTTGGGATGAGTAATGTCTCCCATATCGGTTCCATTAGAAGATACTGCACACACTTGTGCTGAAGGGTGTAGGAGGGGTGGTGCTCCATGATATGCCCCCAACAAGGAGGGGTATTTGAAAACTATAGGACCCATGTCAATTAGAGAATAAGCATCTGAGCTAGTGCAGACAAGACAAATAATGTTATTGATGTTGACAGAATGGTTAGGCTCATAATGTTTAATTTGGTCGATGGTGACGATTTTTCCATTGTGGGGGGAACATAATCATTCGAAACACAGAAGAGGATAATGCCTTCATAGCATACATGTAGCTATGTCCTAACAAGATATTTTAATCAAGTGGGGCGTCGATAACTTTAATGTTGATGAGGATGTTTTTTCCCCCAAGTTCGATGAGGAAATTTTGGAATAGTCCTTCAGGGGAGGATGGTCGACCATCATAGGCTCTCAAGGCTATGGCAGAGGGTACTAGCTTAGGGGAGCCAAGTTTTTTCCATACTACTTTGGACATGATGCATGTGGATGCACCTTCATCGATGATACACCGATGAACTATGATGTTCCAAACTTTTATTGGTATCTGGAAAGCTACCAGGGCGAGGAGGTGTAGTTCTCCGCTATCTAGATCAAAAGTGATGAGTCTAGTATGAGCTAGGTTGACTGCCCCTAAGGAGGAAAGTAAGGATTTTCTCTGAGTTGGACATGTTTGGAGGACCTCCAATATGGAAATGGCTATAGGAGATTGTGCTAAGTCGTCGACCAGACTGTAATTGTGTGCTGCCTTGGCATGAGGGTTATTGACATTCCATCATAATGGAATGCGATGTATACAAATGTTTGGTTTAGTATTAGGGTGTGGAATCATCAAGGGTTGGTTGATTGTAGCTGGAGCCTCTTCTGAGGTGGTTGGGGTAGAGTCAGGAGGCATTCTGTATTGACGACCACACATTTGTAGGGGGATATCCTCCTCGTTGGTGAGGAGGATATTGCAATCAATTGGATTTGTAGGGTGCATGGGCCTTGGGTTTTGATACTGCCCCATTTTGGGTGGGGCAGGGTGTACCTCATGTTGGGTATTTATCACACCTTGGTGTGGAATAGGGTTTTGCAACACAATAGAGGGTGGCTATTGCAAGTACTTTTGTGGGGCTTGCTGAGGGGAAGGTGGTGCTGGAGGATGTGGTGCATTCATGGATTATTTCATTTGTTTGAAGTCAGAAATTTGGGGAAAATGGTGAGTATAATGTCCATACTCACCACAAAGAGCGCAAGGGAAGTTCATCCTGAGATTGTTGTTGTTCTTCCCTTGTCATTTTTTGTTATTGTCCCCTTGGGTGTTATGGTTTCCCCCAGTGAGATGGTTTTGTTGGGGGTTATTTCCTCCTACTCCCAGGTTATTATTTTTTCATTTTTTTCCTTTATTTTTGTCATTATTCGGCTGATGGGATAGATTTTCCATATTCAACTGTTCAAAATCCTGAAGCTGTTGAATGGGAGAGGGCTGAACAAAATTAACGCTGGCATGTGGGTGTCCTTTTGGAGGAGCAACCAGCTGTGTAGGATCAAGAAATGGAAAATATGGATTGGTTTGGGGAGTCGATCCATATGGCGTGTAGGAAGTTGAAGTACCTCCACATCTTTTATGGTCAAAGGCAGGGGTTGGGGGTGGACCCACATTTAACTAAGGGATCACATGCATCTGGGGTACCGATGGGGGTCCCACCAATGGTTGAAGGGGAACAACAATATATGGCTATTGGTTAGGGGGGGAAGGGTAATAATATGGCCCTCCATAGGGTTGCAGATACTGAGGTGCACCATAAATAGATGGCAGTTGGCTGTAAGGGTTGTGGTGTGTCATGGAACCAATCAACCCATCCGCAATGTGGGAGATCCCAGGTTTGTTCTGGCCAAATGACGTTGACACAGGGGAAAACCCAGGGTTGAACTCTTACAACACACCAATAAACCCTGACTACTATCCCTTTCGGCAACACCTGCGAATTAGATGCAATCTCACCCGAAGTAGCAATAGGGCATTGCAGGACACATGTGTCTACAACCAGAGGAAATGAAAAGTGGATCCAGGAAAACAACACACAAAAATCTAGTTATTATTTATCTCACTTATGCCTACTACGCAAGTTATATCTCAGTTCTAACACAACAATGCAATAACAATATAAAAGATGGAAAATAACACAACACCAATCACAAAGAACAACAAGATATACGTGTTTCACCCTCTCCCTAGGGCTATGTCCACATAACTATGTTTCTTGATATATTATATGAAAACATACAGTTCTATATGCACACTTATCTTGCATATCTCTCCCTCTTTCTCTCGTCCCTCCTTGCACACCTAGTTGTAGGGTTGATCTTCGCACCTAGCTAAAGATCTCACAATACACACTCAATATCGTTCCCAACAACAACACTCAACAATGAACAACTGAAATCATAGTGTCAATGAACCAACTATTGAGCATCCCTCTCGACTCTCCTAGACCTTTATTTATACATTACATGGTAGAGTCTAGGTGTCAAAACCCTAGGTGCCAAAAACCTAGGTCAACTTGACCCGTGCTTTAAGGGTTTTGCCAGCCTATCTTTCCTTCTTTTCCATGAGGTGCTCCAAAGCACTTGTTGATGTATTCTTCCACTTGCTGAGTTGTCCATGATCCATTTTCCTTACTACTTTATCTTCCTCGATCTTCTCTTCCAATGGCTAGCTTTTCCTTCCTTCTCTCCTTTTCTGCTTCTTTTCCCACTTCGACCCTTCCTCGGTTTATGTATCTTCCACGCAGTTTGTACTTCACCTTTATCCCTTAATCTTCATTTCCTTTCATATCCAAAGGCCAATAGGCCCCAAACACTCACCTGTGACTCATCTAGAGTCACTGAAAGACTGAACCTTCTGTTCTACTTTGACTTCAGTCTACACAGAGCAACCTATGCTTTCTACTCGGTCCCTCCCTTCCTCATGCAGATTGTATTTTCTATGTCTGGTACCCAGTTTCAACTACAACTAGTACTTAGACACTTCTTCCTTTGTTTTCACTGAGAGCTGCGAGGTAGCTGGTTGTCATAATACAATTTCAACTGGCTCCCATTTACTAAACCTTCCTTTGATTCTCCAGTCAGGGTCTTTAGCTGCACAAATCCTCCTTCTGTAACATAGGCAACTTCAAATGTGTTGGAAATACTAGAACAACTGAGAGGGGGGGTGAATCAGTTGTTTATAAGCTTAAACAATTTTATGCCTTTTAAATAATTATTAAGATTTCTTCATGTGTCATCAACCAATCATACAACATATGGATAGTAAGAGTAAAGATCATCAGTCACACATAAAATACACACAGAGACAGATTTTCACGAGGAAACCCATAAAGGGAGAAAACCTCTTCTTCTTCGAAATGATAGGCA
>JASDQU010586617.1:55723-66236 GCA_032191745.1 Picea mariana | reverse complement strand
CTGTAGGTGTTGATGAAATCCTGCAATAAACATGTCTTCTTCCAGTTCCACTAACTACGCAAGCCTGTCTTGAACAACGCTTGTGTCATCCATACCTGTAAATGCCGTGATTCTTAAACTAGGAACCGAGTATTCCATAGGTATCACTGCTTCCAATCCATATGCCAACTTAAATGGGGTCTGTGTTGTTAAATTTTTTCAAGTAGTTCTGTAGGCCCATAATACTGTTGGAATTCTTAAATCCCAGTCATCTCTGCTAACACTACAAATCTTAGTGAGTGTTGTCTCCAAGATATTATTGAAATCTTCGACTGTACCATTCACATGTGGGTGGTATGGAGTAATCGTATGATGGTGAACTTCAAATTCCTGAGTCAAGGCTTCAATAGTTTTGTTAATGAAATGTGTACCTTGATCACTCATGAGGATCTTCAGGCATCCAAACCTTGTTATGATATCCTCAAAAATGAATTGCGCAACTATAGATGCACTACAATCCTTAATTTCTCTTGATTCTTCCCATCTGGTCAAATACTCTATCGTAGTGATAATATATCTAGCTCCTATGCGCCTTCCTAGTGGGTTAATAGGTCCCACAAAATCAATGGCCCATTTCTCGAATAATTTCAATGTTAATTTTGGTGCCAAAGGCATATCATCTCTTCGAGAAGGATTTCCTACTCTTTGAAATACATCACAGACTTTGTAGTATTCCTTAGCATCCTTATGTAAAGTAGGCCACCAAAGTCTAGCTCTGAGAATCTTCTGCACTGTTGCTTTCCTTGCATAATGTCCTCTTGTGATACCTTCATGCACTTCTGCCAGAATCAATGGTCTTTCTTCCTCCATAACACATCTCCTCAAGATCTCATCGGGTCCCATCTTATACAAATTTCCAACTATAAGTTGAAAGTTTGCAACACAGACTACCAACTGTTTCTTTTGAATAACTGTGTACTCACAAGATTCCATTCCCGTGGACATGAACTGAACTATCTTGGTGAAGTGATCATTTACTTTCTCGATGGCCAACAATTGTGCATATGGAAGTGTATCCTCTAGACTAATAGGTTCCTCTCCATGTTCCAACCTGGATAAGTGGTCAGGTCCTTTATTCATTCTTCCTGGCTTAACCATAATCTCAAATTCATATTCCTGGAATAGTAGTAGCCATATGCATATCTTCCCCCCAACACTGGCTTGTTGACTAAGTATTTTAATGCAGAGTGGTTAGTGAACATCTTAAAATGTCCTCCCAGAAAATAATGTCTAAATTTATGTAGGATAGACCATAGCCAAGCCTTCTCTTTTAGTCGTAGTGTAGTTCCTCTAAGCTGTAGAAAGCTTCCTACTAGCAAAGGCTATAGGGTGGTCAATGTCTCCTGAGCCTGGCTGTGCTAAAAATCCTCCCAATTCAATGGATGAGGCATCGACATGAACATTGAATTCCTTACTCCAATCTGGAAAAACTAATATTGACACAGTGACCATTTTTTGCTTTAGTGTGTCAAAGCTCTGCTGGCATTCTTTTGTCCATTGGAACTTGCTGTCTTTCTTTAATAGCTTCTCCATAGGTGCTTTTATTTGTGCATAACCTTTAATGAACTTTTTGTAGTATCACATGTGCCCCAATGCAGTGCGCAACTGTCTGACCGAAGTATGGGGAGGTAGATCAACAATGATGMCAATCTTGGAAGGATCTACGAACAATCCCTACTTACACACAATATGCCCTAGCAACACTCCAAAGGGTGAAAAGAAAATACCATTTTTTAAATTCAGGGCAATTTGACATTGCCTACATTTATCTAACATCAATATTAAAAATTCARTATGGTATTTCAGTAAGCTAAAGACAGTCCAATCATCAAAATAAGCTTCTAGGAACTTGTGTAAGAAGTCCTTAAATGCTTCGACCACCACCCTGGAAAAGATGGCTGTGCATTCTTCAAGACAAAAGGCATCATAGTGTATTAAAACGAACCCCATTCTGTTCCAAATGTGGTCTTATTTCGATCTTCCTTAGCAATTCTGATCTGATGATAACCTGAGAATCCATCTACAAAGGAGTAGACCTCCTGTCCTCCTACATTATCTAGAACTTCATCAGTAAAGGGTGTAGGGAAGGGGTCATGTAGGAATGCATCATTCAATTTCCTTAAATCTACACAAATTCTGATTTCTTCTATCTTCTTATCTTGGACCACCATAGGGATAATCCATTCAGATTCTTCAACAGGATCTGTGATTCCTGCTTCCAACATTCTATCCAATTCAATCCTAACTTTCTGCTTATATTTGGGATTCATTCTATAGGGTCTCTGCTTGATAGGTCTTGCATCTAGTCTTAAGGGGATCTTCATTTCTCCCATGGGAACTTTAATTCCCTTCATGTCTGTGAACTTGGTTGGAAACAAGTCATGATATTCATGCAATAGTTCTGTGATCTTGCTGATAGTAGCATCATCCCAATAGTCTCCCACATTTTATAGTTTAGGTGTTAGCTCTATTCCAATATTAACTTTCTTGATTTTAATGGGTTGTCCAACAAAGGGTAATTCAATCCCAGGCCCTTCTATGTCTCTGTGACCTTCAGTTTATGCAATGTTTACATCTCTAGGGTCATCATCCTCATCAACATTAATATTGTAGCACTCCTATCACTGCTGAAGAGGCACAGTCCATTCATCTCCTTCTTGGGTAAAAGGGAGGTTAGGTGCCTCCTAAAAGAACTTTTTCCTCATACTTTGTAAAGCCTGATCTACTGTAGGGTATTGAATTTCAAATAAGAAGGTAGATATAAAGTTCTGAGTCATTCCATACCAGTTTGTAGTGATGAGGCATAGTTCTGCATGAAGATTTCAGTTGATAGGCGTAGTATCCAAGGTGTTAATGAAATTATGCACCCACTTTTCTTTAGGAATGTTTCCCTAGGCCTCCTAACAACTTCGCATGTGGTCCTTAGGACAACTCTGGCTTGTGTAACGAACTTCACATACTTCTGCTTGGTTTGAAAAGTGCACTGTCAATAAGGTGCGACATTGTGTCCATTCTATGATGTTCCTCTTGTGTGCTCCCCACCATCTATATTGTGTGGCTTTCAAGGCTTCATTCAGTGCCAACATCCTCTGTTGTACTGGTACAATTTTCTCAAATTCAGCTAGAAATGTCTCTAAGTGATTCAAACCATCAAATGTTGGAAGATTACTTACTTCGATGCCAATCTAGCGAACTTCTCTGGTCAATCTAACACATCGTTGTGTGGAGACTTCATACATCCTGTTTTGCCAATTTTCTAATGCCTCTTTTGAATTTGATGAACATTCACTTTCACTTCGCCAGCTGAGATTTCCTTCTACTGTAGGATTAATGTAATTGTTGTCTCCCTGTCATATTGTATATGTTCTCTAGATCATCTGCACGGTCTTCTTCCCTGATAGGTTCTGTGTATCTGCGACCTTCATCCGGGTCCAGAGGTGCGATAAATTTAAGGCCATTACCCTCAAAGGTCATTCTTCTCTTCTTTAGGTCAACAATAGTCGAATTGTTGAAATCCCAATCAATTCCTAACAATGCAGGATAAGGACAATAATCATCAACAATTTAAATCACTTAAAATTCTGCAAATGTCCTTATCCCATCAATGTATACAAGAACATGCTCTAGTATTCCAAAGGGGCTCACGGCCTACTAATTGGCCATCCTGAGCCTAATAGGAGAGTAAATCAGTCTAGGTTTTCCCATCAGTGCCCAAGTCTGCTTTGTCATCACATTGACTTCTGATCCCAAGTTGAGGACCACATAGTCCACATCATAGTCTCCAATATGAGCACTAAAGTGTAATTCCTTGTTTGTCCTTGTTATGGGTGGGAAATCCCCCTACGGACTAGCATTAAGGGTTCTGCAATGCATGCAGAAATGACCTAAAGTATCCTACTTTTTACCAACATCCCAATCATAAACCCCATTATTCATATGCAAATGCAAGGTTAAAAGATTAAGTTACTGTACCTTAGTTTCCGTGTTTGATGTCGATCCTTGACTGCAAATATCCTCCCAATGCTAACTTGCATTCACGCAAAGACAAACAAAGAAATCCACATGCATATGATATATGAACTAATGGGTTAGAAATTCTATCAAAATGTCATCAAATTTAAATATTGACAATCTCATATGGCAGGACGGGAAAAGTACTTCTTTTTATTAATCTCACAAGAGTAACCTTACAATAGTGAGATCGGCCACTGCTCCTCGAATCTGGTCTTGGGCTCCTCTTCAACTGTGCTGCATCTGCTTTTGTATATGCTTCTCTTCACACACTAGTTGCAAAAGGTTGGGACAAAGGGAATGAAAAATTGGATAGAGTTTCTTTACAATTATTTTCCTCCTTCCAAATGGGACCCCTACCCCTTCTTTTATAGGCTAGAAAGGGCTAGGTATTTGGTCGAGTGACCAACTATGGGTGGTAAAATGGTTTAGGTAACGTACCTAAAACTGTGAGTTCCATCTGCAACTTTCCATTTTTTATGATTTTGTAGGTATACGCGGGCTGTAGTGGGACATCCAGCATATATATGCGTGCAGTAGTGGAGCAGGGCGCATGTGCTTTAAAAAAGGGTGTTTTTAAGAAGAGCTGTTCAGTATTGGCTTGGAAAAAATGGAAAATGAGGTGTCCTGATGCCAGGTAAGCATGTCTGGTGCAAATTAGGGTTATAATAGATGCCCCCTAATGTGTGAGGTCAGAAGAGCATATGATGGCTGAAATACATTATCAATCTTCACCAACATACGAAACAAGTGAGCCCAAGGACCAGAGTTTGGGAGGTGCCATTTGCAAAATAAAAATTGTCTCACTGAGGCAGACATACCCATGCTTGGAATGAAATAAAATCATGGATACCAATCAAATAGACTGTAGATCCATGTCATATAACTATATAAAGTGTAGCCACGAGCAATACACAATGGATCTACATCTCGAAATAAAAAATATATACATGTATACTATCCATATTCAAGAAGCAAATAAGTCCTGATAGCTAGAGATGAGGCCTTCAGAGCTCGAGCAACAGCTTCAAAATATTCACAAATCGGGTAGAAGTGTAATATGAGTGTACAAATTCACTACCCAGAGGTCTTCGATGACTTGTCAAGAACAGAGTAGAATGTTTTGATGATTAGGCCGAGGGCTTCATGGATTTTGAACAAAGACTTGATTGGGCTTTCAGGATGGACAGGCATGAGGGAAAGAGACAAAATGTAGAGGGGCTGACTCAATCTTGGTAAAAAATTCCCTTGGACAATATCACAACAAATGATGAGACTCAGGCATCATGATGTTGACATAAGTTCACGATGCAGGAGGCAACACAAACTCTCCATATGTTTGGAAGAATAACCAAACAGAGGAGTACACAAATCTATGTAGCGAGAAACAACTTCTTAAGGTCATATTAAATCCCAGGGCTTGATGAACAAACAAAAGTATGTGCTTTGTCCAAGGGTGACTCATTATGCTGCCAAAAAAGAAAATACTTTTCCCTTCCTCTTTTTGGGGTATATTTGATTTTTTTGTCTTTTTCAATAATTTTTAAAATCTTGAAAAAGAATAAAAGAATGCTACGTAACAAGGGAGGATCGAGTGTCACAGACATACTAGTTCAAAGCACAAGGAACACATGGATGCTCAAAGCAAAGGGACATATGCAGGAAAGGGACACTCTGGAAAAATCCTCCGTGGGCCAAGGTGTCAAGACGCACAGGCAAAGAGCTACAGGGATTGCGTATAAGGCATGCTTCAGATGCTTCAGTTGAGAGTAACATGGAGCCGTAATTAGGCCAAAGACGCAGGTATGCAAACACGATTAATAAGACACACAATGGTAACGCCCTTCAATGTAATTTTAACGAGCCCAGAGAAGGTAAGCTCGACAGTTTTTCATATTTAGAGAGTCTGAAAAAATGTAAACGGAGAGTCCACTGGAGTACCTTTTTCGAAGGTAGTCTAGTCAGTTCGAAAAAGGGGTAAATTATCACCGAAAATATGTCTATTCAAAACCATTTTAATGAGTGTGATAAAGAAAAGATCACTTGGCAATTTTTTCATATTTAAGGAGTTTGAAAAAAACTTAACTATGGACTCCATATGAGATGTTCTTCTGGACCATTTTAACGAGTGTGAAGGAACAAGGTCACTCGACGATATTTTCAATTTTAGGGAATCTGAAAAGAGCTTGACTATGGACTCTATATGGCATGTTCTTCTGGACCATTTTAATGAGTGTCAAGGAACAAGGTCACTCGACGATATTTTCAATTTTAGGAAGTTTGAAAAGTGCTTAACTATGGACTTCGTGGGGGTTCCTTTTTTGTAAATTTAGTCTCTCAGGCTTGAAAAAGGGGTAAAATTATACCTGATAATAATATTATAGAGAACCAAGGCTCCTAGAGTATACCTTTGTTCATACATTTGACCATCCAGACTGAAAAAGGGGTAAACTACCGTCGGACATACGTGCCTTCAAATTTCAATTTAGCGAGCGTGAAGGTCAACAAGATCACTCAACAATATTTTCATTTTTAGAGGGTCTGAAAAGGGATTAAAAGAAGACCCATGTGGGCTATGACTCATGTATGAAGCTGGTTCATATAGAGCCCACTGCTAGGCTCAAACTAAGAGTCTCTTCGATAGTCAGCTTGGAAAGTCTCGCAAAAGGGAAGAAAACACAAACCACGGTGTAAGTCCTCCCATGGTATAGAAACTATAGTCATTTCTTCAAGGATAGCCTCATCTGAAGGAAATTCAAAATTCTAGAAATCACGCAAACGAGGGTTGACATTCCCAAAGGGTGAAGTAAACTGACCACACTCCATATGACGATGGAGGTTCTGGCTAGGACTGGCAGAGTCTATCAGTGAAGATTCACAAGCATGAGGGATTGAGGATCTACAAACAACGAGATCAGAATCAGAAGGATACTCAAGCCCACTTAGGTCAAGAGGGGGAAGCAAGGGATCCCATGCTCCCATTGGATAAACCAATGGATCAATTGCTAATTCTAAGTCTTGAGAAGGAAAACATCATTGCACAGGTTCCTGCTCAGAAGAAATTGAAAACCAAGGATAAGACACCACATAATTAACTCGTGGCGGGGTGGAGTCTACATGAACACTAGGAACATATAAAGGGGAAGCCTGAACTGACGCTGAATTGGGATGGTGATTATTAGATTCCAGCTGGACAATAGTGATAATGCTTCCATTGTGAGGGAAATGCATCACCTGGAAGAGCGTAGATACCACATCGTTCATAGCATATACATAATCCCACCCGAGAAGCATATTGAAATCTAATGGGCCTTACACCACTATAACATCGACACAGACAATATTCCCACCTAACGAGATAGGAAACTAAGGAAGAACCCCCAAATATTCACTAGGACATCTATCAAAAGCCAACAACTCATGTGAAGCAGACACAAGCTTGGGAGAACCCAAGACTTTCCAAACCGAGGAGGATAAAATACTTGCAGAGGCTCCTTCATCCACAATACATTGATAAATGTTTGTTGAATTAACTTCAAACCTTATTTGAAAGGGCGTGGAGGAAGGAAGACGAGGCTCAACAAGGTCATTCCAATTAAAGGAAACCATCCTAGGGCTTGGAGGGGGTGTTATCAGAATGAGTGGAATGCCCCCTTGTTCTGAAAATACTAAACCAAAAATGCTAAAAACATAGTCAGTAGACACATCACTCCCCAAAATAAGAGTGGGATCATCCGATGACTGCATCGGCATGACCACTTTCGAAACCAATGGATGAATAGGCTGTGAGGCTACATGGTCTAAAGGCACCTCACCCCCAAAAGAGGAGTGGGATCGACCGATGACTGCATCGGCATGACCAATTTTGCAACCAATGGCTGAATACACTACGATATTACATGGTCTAAAGGCACCTCACCCCCCAAAAGAGGAGTGGGATCAACCAATGATTGCATCGGCATGACCACTTTATCAACCAATAGCTGAATAGGCTGTCAGGAAACCTCAGAAGACTCAGAATCATAAGATCTTGCATACAGAGACCATAAACTTTGTACCTCTGGAATGCTAGGGCACAAATGAGTAAGTTGATCTCCCTTACAAAGCTTACAAGGGAAGTTAGGCTTACATCCTATCTGTCTAGGTTTCTCAACATAATCAATGCCCCCAACATGACTGGAAGTGGCTGGTTGCACATCTCCAACATGAATTGTAGAGGGTGGGTGCTTTCCCTCAGCATGAATTGTAGAGGCTAGGTGCTGGTCTTCAATGTGACTTGCAGAGGTTGTCGACCTATCTCCAACATGACTTGTAGAGTTTGGTGATTTCTTCTTCCTTTTATTCCTCTTTCTACTTCGTTTAGACTTCTGGTTACTAGTAACTATACTTTCACCAAATGCAGGAGAAGGAGGAGGAGAAGACTTTGTTGATGAAGGAACATCAACATTTTCCCCATGACATAAACTGCTTAGCCGGGAAGAATCAAGAGAATTTGGGACATTTGGAATGGTACCCAACCAAACCAGTAATCCCACATTCAACCCAGGAATGTACAAAGTGGCCATCAAAGGGACACCAATGTTTCCGAAGAAGGAAAAAGCACAAGAATCCCCTTGCGAAGGGGTTCCTTGGTTGGTATGGTCGGGAAATTTAGCCATGAATATCTTATGCATAGGTTCTCCCCTTGCGGGATCGTTCAAATTCGTAAAAGTCTCACACACTGACTATGGAAAACCAGTTTTATCAAAACAATGCCTATAAAGAGGCGGCTCCACGTTCTTAAGCGGAAGATCGAAAGTCCTCATGATTGACAGAGTGTTTGGTCTACCACCCTAGGTCAGACACCCAAATCCATGACTGACTAACTCACTATGAAAAACTAAGGAGCACAAAGCACGCACTAAAAAATTCCTAAAGGAAAATGAAGCAAACGATTAACTAGTAGGAAGAATAATTACACCAACCAACACTAGAGAAACTTACCGGTGCAAGTGAAACTCGAATACGGAAGCACCCCCTGGGTATACTCTGCAAAGCGTGGCTTGATGTCTACCCTAGGTACTGTGGTATACCCCCACAGTCACCTGTGTAAGTCCCTAAAATAAAGGCAACTAGGTTGCCAGCTTGTGAACAATCACCAGGCGGGTACAGTCGATATTTGGGTGGACCACAATGAGCAGGATATCAAGCCTGAAACCTATCAAGGGTATCAAAAGAAAGTGTTCCGGAATACGACCGAGGACCTCGAACGGATTCAAGACCCACAAAGCTCCGTGGCAAATGCGATCAACAAAATCCCAATACAATTCCTCTATATGCATTCCCCACTAAGCTTGGTCTGGTTTTGGAGGGGTTATCTCTGCTACCTTTCCGCACGTGACCTCGTGTTTAACCCCTATGTTAGAGGGGGGTCCCAGATAACTTCCACGTTACTGGACTTCTACACTTCCTAGCACAGACTCCAATGTTTGATTTAACGGCCTTGAAGAGTTTCCTCTCCAACCTAATTCAAGGCCCTAACCCTAAATTAGTTGATGGACCCTACAAACATAAAAGTCTAGTTATTTTTAATTAGCGTTATTTTTAAGGCTTGATTTAGTCAAAAGGTGTGGTAGTGCAACTGATGTTGTTAAGACTCTTATAGAAAAAAGAAATGATAAGAACACTAGAAAAGAAAGATTATCTTTCTTATTTTCTTTTGAAATGATTTTAAAATTAGAAGAAAACACAATGCTATGCTAATTTCTTTTTATTTTTCAACTAACAATGCAAAGCAAATTCCAAGAAAGAAAGAGATCTAACAACCTAATTTTTTTTATATTTTCTTCCAATCAAAGCAGAAATAACAAAAGATTCTAAAAGAGACTGATGAATGCAACTCATTTTTCTTAAAATTTCAAGCTAAAAATAAGTTAAAAAATCTAGGAAACACAAGAAATATTTTGAAAAAGATAAGAAAAACTGACATCAAACCCAAGCTACATAATGCTATAACAGAGACCAAGACTAGGTCAAGAAAACCCCTGAGAACTATGACTTCTGACAGGGAAGAGGATGACTGTCTCTTCTTTAATTTTTTTTTTTCTCAACAGGTATGCTACTGAAAATTCAACAACCAGCGTATGTATGTGGGCTGTGCAAGGTCAGGACGCATATGCACATGTGTAGGCCCACTACAGGGCATGTGCACCCCTGCAACTCCTCAAAAAAAATGAAAAACAAGCAGTCAAGCATAGGCAGGGAGTATTGGTATTGAAAACTAGAATCCCTTAAAGACACAGGAACTTACTTTTATAATGAAAATGCAAGGAAAATTCGATAAAGCAAAGATAATATGAGGTTATACTTAAACTATAGACTGCAACAACAAAGACCAGAAATAGATCCAGAAAACCCCTGAGAAGGATCACTTCTGATAGGGAAGAGGATGACTGCCTCTCTAATTTTTTTTTTTTTTTTTTTT
>JASDQU010586617.1:37146-55294 GCA_032191745.1 Picea mariana | reverse complement strand
TCAATCAACATATGTACACGGGTTTTATAAAGGTAGGGCATGTATATACATGTCCAGGCATTTTACAGGCCGCGTATACCTCTGTGACTTCCCGGAAAAAAAAAATAGTCAAGCAATGAAAGAAGGGAGTACTGGTATGGAAGACCAGAATCCCTACTAGCTCAGACTCTTGCAGAAACTCAGAAAAAGGTAATAAAACCAATTTAAAACACCAAAAAAGTATCCCCAAAAACCCTAGAGATATCCCTAGTATGGTCGCCAATTCTGTTGTGGGTGGGAAGTCCCCCTACGGACTAGCATTAAGGGTTCTGTAATGCATGCATAAATGACCTAACGTATCCTACTTTTTACCAAAATCCCAATCATAAACCCCATTATTCATATGCAAATGCAAGTTTAAAAGTTTAAGTTACTGTACCTTAGTTTCCGTGTTTGATGTCGATCCTTTAACGTTTGGTTGCTCCTTAACTGCAAATATCCTCCCAATGCTGACCTGCATTCATGCAAAGACAAACAAAGAACTCTGCATGCATATGATCCATGAACTAATGGGTTAGAGATCATATCAAAATATCATCAAATTTAAATATTGACAATCTCATATGGCGGGACGGGAAAAATACTTCTTTTTATTAATCTCACAAGAGTAACCTTACAATAGTGAGATCAACCACTGCTCCTCAAATCTGGTCCTTGGCTCCTCTTCAACTATGCTCCAACTGATTTTGTATATGCTTCTCTTCACACACTAGTTGCAAAAGGTTGGGACAAAGGGAATGCGAAATTGGGTAGAATTTCTTTACAATTATTTTCCTCCTTCCAAATGGGACCCCTACCCATTCTTTTATAGGCTAGAAAGGGCTAGGTATTTGGTCGAGTGACCGGCTATGGGCGGTCAAACGGTTAAGGTAACTTACCCAAAACTATAACTTTCATCTGTAACTTTCCATTTTTCATTCTTTTGTAGGTATACACAGGCTGTAGTGGGACAACTAGCGTATACACGCGTGCAATAGTGGAGTAGGGCACATGTGCCTTAAAAAGGGTGTTTTTAAGAAGAGATGTTCAATAGTGGCTTGGAAAAAATGGAAAATGAGGTGGCCTGATGCCATGAAAGCATGTTTGGTGCAAATTAGGGTTATAATAGTCCTTCTCTTTCTAGATACCTGATGTACTGCTTTATTAAGTAGAGGATCTACCCTTCCTATCTCATATTGTCTTATCAAGTATTAGAGCTCTTGTACAACTCTTTCATTCTTAATCAAATTAATGCAAGTACATAAGAATTCCATAAGCTTTCTTACCTCTTTTCCTTGCTTAGTAGACTGATCAAATGCCAGTGGAATTCCACATTCCCTTACTTCTGGTTGTGCCTTAGATGAAGAATCTTGTCCTTCTACAAATTCTTTCCTTTCATCCTCAAAGTTATGCCTCTCTCTCCTTGGATCAAATAACTGTGCCTTATCTGCATATCTTCTGATCCCTGATCCTTCTATAGTCTTTGGTGGAGTCACTTCGTCTTCTTCTGTAACAACACCTCCTCTAGTAATAACAATGACTCTAGGGTCTTCAACGCGAGGTTCTGCTGATATTAACTGTACTTGCTGGTTTCCTCCTCATCTCTCCTGGATTTTGGCCAACAATACTATACAATATTCGATGACATGATCAAACGAGTTACAATAGTTGCAAGTGGTAAAAGGGTTCTGACAATCCATTGCCAAGTGTCCTAGCTATGCACAGTCATAACATATGATCTTTCCTCTACCTCGACCCATACCTCCTCCTCATCCTCTTCCTATGAATCCACCATGAGGGTTGAAGTTTCCTCTTCCCGGGGAGTTGAACTACGCATTATTTCCTTCTTTCTATGTTTCTCCTTGAATTCTATATGTGTCCCTTGATATTTAATGCATCAAATCATAAGCCCTACAACCCTTCTCATCATGTCCCACAGACTTTCAGAATGTGCAGTAAAGATTGGTAGGTGTCTAGACATATTTTTGCATATAATAACATTCACCATGGATATTTCTAGTTCTACATACCTCTCATCAAGGTATAGTAGTCTGCTTCAAAGGACTAGTTTCTCCAGAGGCAAATTATTCATGAAATAGGGAACAATGCTCCTTGTCACGACCCTCTGATTTACATATGATACACCAGATATATTATCTTTTCTCTTTTCCTTTGTCTTTCTTCATATCTTTGACCTATAAAGATAAAATGGTTAGCTGATTCAAAATTTTACTCATACCTGGGCTGGATTCTCCCACAGGGGTTGCTTCTAGTTTCATAGTGATCTCCAATGCTTTAGCTTGCAAAGCAACCTTCTGTTGCATTAGAGGGAATCTGATATGTGGCAAGAGAGCAACAATGAACCATTCTTTATTTTGTTTGTCTAGAATATGAAAACTCAACCGACCTGTCAAAGTCTTAAACCTCTGATCAAAATCCCAAACAGGTTCAGTGACCTTCTTCTTGATTTCTTTCAGCTCTATAATGCATTGCGACTTCGACTTAGGTTTCTTGAATTCTTCACTCAATGCAGTCTTGATAACATTCAACGATTTAGGCTGTCCAGGTCCCGAAACAAACTTCATATACCAATTCAGAGGGCGATCCCTCAAGGTATTACTAAACTGAGTTCTCTTAACAACTTCGTTAGTGACTTTCTTGATACTCCATACAGCTTTGCATAAGAACCAGTGCTAATTAGAATCTTTAGATCCATCTCCTCTAAATATTGGTAACCACATTTCATCTACCATAGATCTTCCTTGGCTTCTTAACTGAGTATGTACTAAACTACTTGTAACAGTACTTTGATTTCTATGACTACTCTGATTACTCTGGTTACTCTGGTTACTTAATGCTTCTAAAACAATAAGAGGAATAATATTACTCACTTCGACAATAGGTGCAATTCCTAAAATTTCTGGTTCTCCTCGGTGAAGTTATTCAGTCTGTACTTCCTCTATTCTTGCGGATTCTGAATGCTCTTCGTCTGTTAGATCTGCTTCTTCTCCACTATAGAATCCTTCGTCTCCGTATTTTTTCTTAAATAGGTTCGCAAGAGGAACCTCTATGAACGGTATCCCACCGTGTGTGTATCCAACCTTTGTATCACTATCGCTGTCTGAATTCTTGAACATTAGCTTCACTGTATCTTCAGGATATTCTTCTCATGCAATAGCATCTCAATCCTCAACTTTAAGAAGTGTAGGAACTTTTCTCTGGGTCTCTTAAAGAAGTACCTCTCTACTTGGATATATGATTCAACTCTGTCAATGGAAAACTCAGTAATGTACCTTCCAACAGTGCTATCAAACCAAATATCCATGACCCTAGACACAACATTATCAAATCTTTGACCTTCTTGATCAACACTGCTGTCCAAACCACAGGTGGTCTAGATCTGATCTCAAACTGGGTATTTTCTAATCTGGCTAGTGACTCGTATAACTCTTTATGAATTCCTCCAAATAAAATCTTGTGTATGTTGGTGAAGATGTATCTTCCCAACCAGTCTTCTGTACTAACACTGGGATTCTTGTTCTAGGCTTCAATGAAGTCCTTCTCTTGTTCTTATATCCACTCCTGAATTTCTGTCTTCGATGGGAACCACCATGACATTCCCTAAAAAATATCCCGGTCCCAACAATAGAACCATTTGTTGGCACAGGGGTAGGCCCAAGGTTCAACTCTTACAACGCACTAACAAACCTTAACTAATGGCCCTTTTGGCAACACCTACGAAGCAGATGCAATCTCACCCGAAGTAAGAATAGGGGGTTGCAGGACATAGGTGTCTACAACCAGAGGAAATGCAAAGTGGATCTAGGACAACAACACACAACAATCTAGTGATTATTTATCTCACTTAGGCCTACTACGCAAGTTATATCTCATATCTAACACAACAATGCAATAAAAGTATAACAGATGGAAAATAACACAACACCAATCACAAAGAACAACAAGATATACGTGGTTCACCCTCTCCATAGGGCTACGTCCACAAAACTGCGTTTCTTGATATATTATATGAAAACATACAGTTCTATCTATGCACTTAGCTTGCAGATATCTCCCTCTTTCTCTCGTCCCTCCCTGCACACCCAACTGTAGGGTTGATCTTCGCACTGAGCTGAAGATCTCACAACACAAACTCAATATCGTTCCCAACAACAACACTCAACAATGAACAACCACAATCAGAGTGTCAATGAACCAACTATTGAGCAACCCTCTCGACCCTCCTAGACCTTTATTTATACATTACATGGTAGAGTCTAGGTGTCAAAACCCTAGATCCAAAACCCTAGGTCAACTTGAACCATGCTTTAATGGATTCGCTATCCTATCTTTCCTTATTTTCCACAAGGTTCTCCAAAGCACTCATTGATGTATTCTTCCGCTTGGTGAGTTGTCCATGATCCATTTTCCTTACTGCTTTATCTTCCTCGATCTTCTCTTCCAACAACTAGATTTTCCTTCCTTCTCTCATTCTTTTTTCTTCTTTTCCCACTTTGACCCTTCCTCGGTTTATGTATCTTCCGTGCGGTTTGTACTTCAAAGTTCTTCCTTAATATTTGTTTCCTTTCATATCCAAGGGCCAAAAAATTGTATGGGTCTGGGTGCATCAGGTAACACTGTGTATAAGTAACCCGATTGAGCATAAATGAGGTAAACTTGTTGAGCCTTGTTGATGGATTCTTCCTCTATCTGAGGAAAGGTGGATGCTACATCCTTGGAAATAACAGAGACAAGTTATCTGGGAAACCAATCAATACGTTGTTCTTTGGTGGTTTCCTCTTTACACAAACTACGACGCTGACGCCATTCATGGATGTGATTGGATATATGGATAGAATTAGTTTGTTTGAACTCTAAGATAAGTTCTAAGCCAGTATAATGACGAACTAGTAGTTGAAAAAAGGAAAAAAAGGCCTTGGCCAATGATTCAAAGGTTGCATGGGACTCTGATTTTTCATCCACATACCATTTGGTTGAGGAACCAGTGAGAGTGCATTGAAACAACCTTAGGAGGATGGAATCATCCATGATGTTTTTTGAAGAGCACCATAAGTGGAAGGTCATAATATGGTTGGCGGGATCATCCCCTAGTTTTCCTTCAAACTTTTGAATGTCTGAAGGCAATTTCGTAGGCATATTGGGCCAAGTGGGATCATGCAAAATGGGATCATTCGTGAGTTTGGTTAAATCAAGAATGTTGAGTGTTGCCAAGTATGACATAGGGAGATTTTTTGGAGGATTAGTTCCAACCATCATGTGAGCAGGTAGTGGACCTGTCCCTTGAGAGAGATATGGTGGGGTTGTACTTCTACCTTGAGAATATTGTTTCCCCCTTCCTCCTTGTGAAGGAGAACTAGTGGATGGATGGCCTTGGGAATTGTACCCAAGTGAAGTGAAACTAAGTAGAGCTGATCCTAAAATAGTAGCACTCACGGGGGTGTGAGATGGTTGAGCCGATGAGTTGGAAAGACTAGGGAGTCCTCCTAGAATAGGAGGAAGATTCTGCAAGCGTCTGGAATGACATGGATTCTGTGGTGGAAAACATGTGGATAGGTGGATTTTGTCTGCATGGGGAAATGAATAAACACAAATGCTCGTGTCCTAAAAGACATATCTTCCTTCCTCTCAAATAGCACCGGGCCTTCCAAAATCATGCAACAATGGAGTCCGAAGCCACCGGAAGAGGAACTAATGAAGGTTGAAATAATAAGTTATAATGAGGGGTAGAGGGTGAATATCCTGAAAGAGTTGGTGATATTTACGAATAGCCACACAAAATCTAATCAAGGTGCATTTGCAACCCACAACTTCCACCTGGGTAGATGTCCTAAGTTTGGTCACTAGGTACGTTGGTCAAAGTGCGACATTTAGATTTTCGGCCTCAGAAATGGGTCACAGGCTGGATGCCCTTCCAAGAGTTGGGTGACTCAAGGAGGGATGCGCAGAACAACTTGACCTTGGCCTTTGATCCTTCATGGGTATATCCTTGCCTTATGGTGTAGGAACACTTGACTTGGAGGATTTAAAAGTTCCATATTTCTCAACTTCTAATGTTTGAAAATGTGAGAAGCAGATAACATGGGGTTATTTGGATGCCTACCCCTGAGATCCTACTGATCCAAAAAGTATCTAGAGAAGGATAAGAACAACTCAGAACTCATAGAGGCAACTCAAAATGCTCAGAATGGCTCCAACAGATAGAGAAAGAGAAAAAATTCAAATTTACCAAAACTTAGTAAAATGGCATCATCGCTAAGAGCGCATCACAAGATTTCTAACGATGCAAACAACTTGTCAAAGAGAGTTACGGATTGAAATATATTCACGGTCAAAGTTTGGTCAACCTAGCCTAGTTAGTAAGGGATGAGTCAACATCTGTACTGCTGACATCATCATCCATATAGATGACATCATCATTTGTACAATTCATGTGGGAGGATTAGGGAAGTGACATGTGGCATGCTGACATCATCATGATGACATGGCAACACCAAAGTCTGCCACGTGTCACCCGATTATTGACTTTTTGGACCGATCCGTGGACCAATCGGATCATGCCATGTTGTAATCTGTACAGTCTGTACGACTGATGTGGCATGCTGACATGGAGAGATGATGTGGTAGGGGGAAGCGTGGCCTAATGAGAGGCCACCATGTGGCCCAATCAGGGGCTGCCACGTGGCAGGTGGGAAATGCACAAGAACAACTTGTGAACGAATTTTGAAATAAAAATTAGTTGGCGGGTTCGCCAAATCTGGCGGACCATGCCAACTATAGACATAGTCATATCTCGTTGGAGGAAATTTTAGCAACACCGCTAAATTTAGTGGAGAAGATACATATATTATATAACCCATATAACAAACAAACCAAAAGTGGAGTCCGTGGAGATCGACCTCGGAACCTCTGCCTTTTCCTACGCCTTAATACGTCATCCCCTAACCACTAAGCCACAAGAACCACTTGGTACATATTGCCCACATTTTTTATTAAAAATGTGTATTCTTCCTAGAAACGGAGGAGGAGGCATGGACCGTACGACCTGTCGAGCATATTTTTTGAGGGAGGTACAGTCATTATTGCAGGTTGTAGAGGGCACAAAAATTGAGACAAAATTCTTCTTGGGCCTGGGAGTGCTAGAGTCGGATGAAGGCATGGAGACAATTATTTTTGGGTAATTCGACGCCATGAATTCAATGGTGCTGTCTATTTTATGATCTGAGCATTATTTCTATAGCTTGATTTCAGAATGAGGTATACTTATGTATTTTGCCAAATTCTTTTGCTGAGTTAATGAAAGAGCCTACCCATTTTAGAGAAGGACCCGAAGACGTAGTCCACCAGGGAAGAACTCCGTTATCAAGTTTTTGTGTTAGATATGATGCTTATGTCTCTCCATTTTTGAGTTTTCCCTTATTTAATGGTGCACTTTAATTTATGCTCATTTAATGCAATTCTTTATAAACCACGATGAAAATATCCCGGATCATGTTGGTATCAGAGCAGTCGTCTTTGACTTGAATTGTTGAGTGTGAATGCTTAATAGGGCCAAGAATAAGCAGGGTCAAGGAACTCTAAATACTTTCAATCCCAAAGTTGGCCGTGCATCCCGAAGGAAGAAAATGGCAGAAGATGACAAGCGTGATGAACAAGAGAAAAAGTTTCACATGTTATTTTATCGCATGTCAGAAATGGTCGAAGGAATGCAGGGACATTATGAGAAGAGTATGAATAAGAAAGGGAATAAGAAGGAAGCACATGAAGATGATGATACTTTGGTAAACCAATGGGCTAGAGGAGATCCTCTTGAGCCTCCATCTTCACCTTCAAATTCTAGTTCTTCTTCCCCTGAGCATTCTCATCATTCTCATCGTTCTAGTAATAAAGCCTCTTTTAAGAAACTATTATTAAATCTTGATGTAAAATTTGTTTTACCTATTTTAATGGAGATGCTAATCCTGAAAATCTAGATAATTGGATCCGACAGGTTGAAGTGTATTTCTGTGTCCAACATATTGATGAAGAGGAAGTTAAAGTGCAACTGGCTTCTCTTCGGTTGGAAGGAACCTCTCTCATATGGTGGGAGAGCAAGCTTCAAGACAAAATTAAGTGTTGCAATCTTCTTTCCTCATGGTCAGAATTTAAATCAGCGATAAGGAAGCAATTTTATCCATTAGGGTATTTACATAAAGCAATGATGGAATGGCAAACTTTAAGGAAAAGTAAAGGTCAAAATGTACAAAGTTTCACAGAATAATTTAGGAAGAAATCTCTTACATTGAACATTCCTTTGGATTCTTATGAAACTTTAATGAAGTATATTGACACTCTTCATAGTTATATTAATCATACGTTACTCTTGTTTAACCCCACTAGTCTTGACAAAGTTTGTGTGCAAGCCACTCACCTTGAGAACAGGGGGAAACATGTCCAAGAAGATCCCACAAAGAAACCTTCCAATTTCCCACAAAATACTTTTAAGAAGTTTAAAATGAAGGACAAGAAGATCTCTATAGTAATGAGAGAAGGAGGAAAACCATCTTGCACTCATTGCAAGAAGAGTGGTCATGACGGAGAACATTGTTGGAAATTGTATCCAGAAAAGAAACTGAAACAGTTCAGTGGAAAGGGGAAGACAAAGACCGTTCCTATAGTGCAACAAGATCTTGGTTCTGATTCAGGAGATGAAGGAAATATCACAACGGTTGGAGTACAAGGTAATGATTCTCTTCATGCTAGTTCTCTTTCCAATAATGAATCTCATGTTGATGAATGAAAGAGGAATAAGTTATTTTATATAAGAGCTGTATCTAAACATATTAAGATAGATACATTATTTGATTCGGGTTCTCAAGTAAACTTAATATTTGAAGCACTTGTCAAGAAGATGGGCCTTGAAATGAAACCACATCCGAAACCTTATCCTCTTGGTTTGGTATGCGATAAAGAAAAACTTAATGTCACCAAACAATGTAGAATCAGATTTTCTATTGCTTCAAAGTTGATTGACGAAGTGGATTTGGATGTTGTACCACTTGATATATGTGGCATACTGTTGGGAAGTCCTTATTTTTATGATAGAAAAGCAGTCTTATTTTGTCATGAGAACAAATACCACCTTACTAAGGGGGGATTGGAATATATTCTTAGAGATCACAACATGAGGGTAATAACAAAACTTGTTAGTGAAAGGCAAATGAAAAGACTCATAAACACTAATAAGAGATATGTACTCATGGTTGTCAGAGAGAAAGATGTTGGGACATTCGACGCTTTCCAAGGGTGTGATCCATCTCATAAAAAGGAATTAATTGATATTGTTTCTAAGTATGATGATATTTTTCAAGAACCATATGGATTACCTCCTAAGAGGGAAATCCAACATGAGATACATCTTCAACATGATTCTCCTCTTCCTAATGTGGGCATGTACAGGATGTCAGTTGTGGAGATGATAGATATCAAGAAGCAGGTACATGACTTATTGGATCAAGGGGTCATTAGGTCCAGTTCATCTCCTTGTGGTTCTCTGATCATGATGGTGTCAAAGAAGGATGGCACATGGAAGATGTGTGTTGATTACTGGGCGTTAAATAAAATCACAGTGAAAAATCGATTCTTTCTTCCTCATATAGATGATTTACTTGATCAATTGAAGAATGATGTTTATTTCACTAAGTTGGATTTGCACCATGGATATCATCAAATCAGAGTCATAGAACACAATGCATGGAAAAATTACTTTAAAACCAAACATGGATTGTTTGAGTGGTTAGTTATTCCGTTTGAGATTTGTAATGCTTTGACAACTTTCATGCATGTGATGAATTATGTATTCAGGCCTTTCCTAGATGTCTTTGTGATTGTATATTTAGATGACATTCTTGTTTTTAGCGAGACTTGGGATGAACATGTGATGCATGTAAAGACAGTATTGGATACTTTTCAAAGGGAAAATCTATATGTAAAATTGTCTAAATGTGAATTTGGCAAGATTTCATTTGTGTACTTAGGTCATATTGTAGGAGGAGGACAATTGAAAATTGATCCTTCCAAAATTGATGTAATTGTAAAATGGCCTGAGCCAAAAAGTGTAACCAAAGTCTGAAGCTTCTTAGGTGCAAAACTATATTGGAGGATATTCATCCCCAACTTATCCTTTATAGAAAATCATTTGCATGCCTTAACCAATGTGAAGAACACTTTTCAGTGGGAAGGAAAGAAAAAAAAAGCTTTCAATATTTTGAAGGAGAAGATCATTACCCCACCAATATTAGCACTATTAAATATTCAATAGACTTTTGAGATCGAGACAGATGCCGACAGATATGCCATGGGTGAAGTATTGATGCAATATCGTAAGCCTATTTGTTAACACTCTGAAATTTTTAACCAAGTTGTTGTTAACTATCCTAAATATGATAAATATTTGTATGCATTAGTCCAGAGTATAAAGAAATGGAAGCACTAATTGTTAGGGAAGGAAAAAATCATACATACAAATCACCATCCCTTACAATATATTCAAGCACAAACCAAGTTTCAACAATCTCAACACTACAAGTGGATGGGTTTTCTACAACAATTTCATTTGGTAATCAAGAACAAAAAGGGTACAAGTAATAAGGTAGCTGATATGGTTTCTAAACCTCCTATTGCTGCTTCTATTGTTTTGAAGAATACTTATTTATCTCATGATATCTATGTAGAACAATATGCCATCGATGAAGATTTTAAGGAAGTATATGCGAAGCTAACCCTTGGTGCATAGGTAGAGAACTATTGTCTGCAGAGAAAAATACTCTACCATATTGGAAAGATATGTATTCCTACAAGTGAAGGATTCCATGTAATACGAGAAGCTCACACTTATCTTGTGTCTGAGCATTTTTGGGTAGGAAAAACTATGGCTCATTTGTAGAGGTTTTGTTATTGGCCTCAAATGAAACAAAATTGTAACTAAATATGTAAAGGGGTGTGTGATGTGTTCTACTTGTAAGCCCACTAATAGAAAACTAGGTCTATACTCACCACTTCCTATTCCATCCCATCCATGGGAAAGTGTCTCCATGGATTTTGTAGGGGGTTTACCAATGATCAAAGGGGGTCACGATTATTTGTATGTCATAGTGGATAGGTTCAATAAGATGTGTATATTGATGCCATGCAAAAATCAGATCACTGCTGAGAAAACTACTAATCTCTTCTTTTAGTATGCTTGTGTTCACTTTGGATTACCCACATCCATCATATCAGATCAAGATAATCTATTCCTTGGGGAATTTTGGAATAGCTCGTGGAGAATGATGGACACCAAATTGAAGAGGAGCACTGCTTTCCATCCACAGACCGATGAACATACAGAGGTGATAAAATGAACAATGGTACTTTTGATTCGAGGCTACTGCAACAAGCATCCCAAGTTATGGGATGAACAAATACCCTATGTACACCATGTGTACAACTAAGATTTACATTCATCCACTCAAAGTTCACATTTTGAGACATGTTTTGGGTACCTAATAAAGGTTCCTTTGGACTTGATGTATGGGAGAGATGCTGATAAGAATGAAGAACGAAAAAAGGATAGAGCCTGAAAGTTCATCCAGAGGATCCAATAGATACACCAGGCAGTCAAGGAATAGTTGGAGAAAATTCAAGCACAATATAAAGCTCGACATGACAAGCACAAGGTTGATCGTTAGTTCCAGGTTGGAGACCAAGTATGGCTTAACATCAATAAGGAGAGACTGAAGAGTGAAGGAAATAAACTCAAGCCCATTTGTTATGGACCCTTCACTATGTTAGAGAAAAGTGGTACCAATGATTTTCATCTGAATCTTCCACCTTACATACAGATTTACTCAGTTGTGAATGTTGAGAACTTGAAACTTTTTGAGCCTCCCATGATCATGGATCAAGATGAGGAAGTTTCAATACCTTCAGTTGATGAGTTCACACCTAAGTACTTGGATGAGATACATGAAGATATCATCCTAGATAGGAGAATGAGGACTTCATGCATGGGTGATGTTGATTATCTTCAAGTAGTCTTAAAAGGCACACATCCAAGCAAGGAAAAGTGGATCGAGAAGGACAAAGTGAGGGGAATCTTCCCTCACTTACCTGTTGATTGATTAAAGCTTTTGGTCGTCCAAAATCTCTTAGTGGGAAGGAATGATCTAAAAATGATCCAGAGAAGGATAAGAACAACTCAAAACTCACAGAGGCAACTCAAAACATTCAGAATGGCTCCCACAGATAGAGAAAGAGAAAAAATTCAAAGTTCCCAAAAATCAATGAGAATGGCATGATCGCAAAGAGTGCATCGCAAGATTTCCAATGGTGCAAATGGCTCGTCAAATGGAGTTACGGATTGAAATATATTCATGGTCAAAGTTTAGTCACCCTAGCCCAATCAGTAGGGGATGAGTCAACATCTGTACAGATGATGTCATCATTCGTAGAATGCACATGGCATGAGTAGGGAAGTGAAATGTGACATGCTGACATCAACATGACATCATCATGATGATGTGGCAGCACTAGAGGCTGCCATGTGTCACCCAATTATTGGCTTTTTGGATCGATCCGTGGACCAATCAGATTGTGCCATGTGGTAGTCCATATAGTCTATACGAATGACGTGGCATGATGACTTGGCAGGGGGAAGCATGACCAAATGAGAGGCTGCCACATGGCCCAATAAGGGGCTGCCATGTGCTAGGTGAGAAACACACAAGGATAACCTGTGAACGAAATTTGAAACAAAAATTAGTTGGCGGGTCCGCCAAAACTAGCGGACCATGTCAACTATAACCACATTCATATCTCGTTGGAGGACCTTCTTAAAACACCGATAAATTTAGCGGAGTGGATTTATATATTATATAACCCATATAACAAACAAACCAAAAGTGGAGTCTGTGGGAATAGACCCCAAAACCTCCGTTGTTGCCTATGCCTTAATACGTCCGCCCCTAACCACTAGGCTGTGGGTACCACTTGGTACATATCGTCCATGTTTTTCATTAAAAAGGTGTATTCTGCCTAGCCATGGAGGAGGAGGCACAGACCATATGACCTGCTAGGCATGATTTTTGAGGGAGGTACAGTCATTATTGCAAGTTGCAGAGGGCATGAAAACCGAGACAAAATTCTTCTTGGGCCTTGGAGTGCTAGAGTCAGATCGAGGCATGGAGACAATTATTTTTGGGCAATTCGATGCCATGAATTCAGTGGTCCTGTATGTTTTCTGATCTGAGCATTATTTATGCAACTTGATTTCAGAATGAGGTATACTTATGTATTTTTCCAAATTCTTTTGCTGAGTTAATGAAAGAGCCTACCAATTTGAGAGAAAGACCCAGAGACATAGTCCACTAGGGATGAACTCGATTATCAAGTTTTTGTGTTCAGATTTGATTCTTATGTATCTCCATATTTTAGTTTTCCTTTCTTTATTGGTGCACTTTAATTTATGCTCATTTAATGCAATTCTTTATAAGTCACGATGAAAATATCCTAGATCACCTACCTAGACTAAAAAATTTCTTTTGGCACCTCCTGTGGAGGAAAACTTAGTGAGTTTTTAGAAATTTTTTTAGATGTGGTGGGATGAGAGATTGGGGGTGTGAACCAGTCTTGTTTGAATTAAATGGGACTAGATAATTTCCAAAGAAGTACTGGGATGCTTTAGAATTTCTTTGAAGAAAACCTACTTCCACCTCCACAATTCAAAATGGAAATTATGTGAGTGAGGAGTGACTTTGTGTGTGAGCAAGTGAAAAAGTGTGCCAAGTTTTTAATAAGTTAGGTGTGAGATTGCAACATGTGGACCTCCTTTGGTCCTTACAAATCTTTGTTACCTAGATTACTACGTGTCATTGGTACAACCTTGTGGAATTTTTAAAAACCCTAAAGAACTAGCATGTGGACATATGGGTCCTTTACAAATCTTTTAAACTCCCTAAATGTTGTTTACACTAAGAAAAATTTGAAACTATCCTATATTGCAAGCATGTGGGCATGTATGGGTCCGCTACTTTGATATTTAAACTTCCCTAGATTGTGATGTAAACTAAGAAATAAATTTCAAGAAACTATCCTAAGTTTGCAACATGTTGGTGAAGACCCCACCCCCTTCCTTTTGGGGCTGCGACGACCTTCTAGTCTAGGATCGTTTTCAGCCACCCGAGTCGGATTGACTCTTCGGTTCCCTACTGGAACCTAATTTTTTTTATCACAGGTCCCTCTTTCCCCGAAGTGCGGGTCCTCCTTAACCCCACAACTCCTTTCTTGGCCCTTCGAAGAAAGTTGGCGGCGACACTTAACTCTTCATGCCAGGCCCTTTCTATCACATGACCTTGGCTGTGTCCCAGGGCTCAACCAAAAAAATCTCTTCAGGCTTCGGGCTTAGGCTCTCTCCATGACAACCAACTCTCTCATTCTTGAACTCTGAATTGGCAAACTCAAATGGCTCGAGGATCAACGGTCCCCATCTTCCCTTCCGATCGATGACTGCGATCTCTTCGGACTCCGATATTTGAGAGTCTCCCTATATATTCCTCTGATATCTCCTAGAGTACTACTTCTCCGAATCGTGTGGGTTGCTTCCAAGTGTCCCTTCCAGATCCAACGATTTGGATTCAAACCACTCTTCGTGACTTCGTGAATACCTCTGTTTACTCTTGCCAAACCTCTCGTAGTTCCAAATTCTAGATTCCCTAATCTTCTACCACATTTCTCCTCCTGATGATGGATGACTTCATGGTATTCAGGACTTAGGAAAGTCCTCTACCATCTTTCACACTTAGCGCAATTTCTTCTGCATGAGACTTAGACTATTCTCGACCTTCTTCTGCACTCCTTGCAGAGTTCTGCGAAATTTCTTTTGCGACTTTTCTTGGCTTGAAATCTTCAAGGTTCTTAGTTCCTCTATGTCCTTTAGTGGACCTTCTCATGCCCTCCTGGAAACTTAAATCCCTTCCTTATGAGCTTGTAAGATGATATTATTGTATCCTTGGCATACTCCTTGTGCTCGTCTAATCCTTTCGATGACTTCTCCTTGATCCCTTCCAAAACTCTTAAGGCATATCCTTTCCTTTGTCGATGCACTCTTTCAAAGCCTTCCTTCCTTAGAGTATTCAACGACCTTGGGGTCTTCTCAATGCTTCCAACACTTCAGAATGTGTTTCCCTTGTATGCACTCGTACTTTCTCTATGCCCTCCTGGAAGCGTATTAAAGAGTATTCAGTAACTTTGTGCTGTGCTTCCTCCCACATAGTCTTTCTTTCCAAGGTACCCAATCACCTTGAAATTTCTCTCTGAGTCTGTGACTTATCTTGGTGTGCCCTCCTGGCAGCATCTCTTCTGACTCGAATGAGTTCAAACACACACTCCTTGCGCTGACTCACAAAGTTTCCATCCTCTGTCGCGCACTCCTTTCACTTAGCCTAGAGAACCAAAACTAATCCAACACACTCATAGATAGAATATTATAACTCTATCCATGCAGACAATATATAACATACATCTGTAGTGAAAACACATACGGATGACATTCATAACTAAACACCCATTACACATAAATTGACAAATAGGAAAATCTGTTATTTTCTATTAATGGTGGAACATCCATTACAATATGTGAGTCTAGACTGCAACTGAGTCTCAACTATTTCTCTCCTATCTCTATCTGCAATGTGTGTGTGCTACTAGAAACAATACAAGATTTTATACAAGAGGGGCTCGATGGGATTCCATCCTAGCTAAGCTAGTGGTGTCTAATAACATTTCAAAACACCTGACTAATGAGGCAGATTACAATGATGTAAATCTGATTTGAATCAGATGTAGATCCCTCCTATCACCAACCACTTAATGCTGACCTCATATACATCTTGTGCGAAGGCACAACTTGTTGGATCATGTTTTCATTGATGCCAATGGTTTGATTATTTGGGAGATTGTTGGATCATTGATGCAAATGATTTGGTTTGATTGATGTCAAGTAATTGATTGATATGATGCCCTTGATGAGAATGATATATGTCCAAGTGGAAACCAATCGATGCAAAGATGAATCATTAGTGTCTTATCATGGTTGATAAGGTGTACAAATGGATGAACTCCAAAGTGGTCCCCTTATGGTGAAATCCCTCACAGGAAGATGCTTTACGGATTGAGTTATCCTATAAGAATGGTTGGAGGACCCATGTTTGTATGTGGAATAATGAGATGAAGATCAATGAAGTTGTTGGTGAAACTATCCTAGATGGATAATGCTTGTCATGCCATTTTCAGTGGTATGTGGAATGTCACATAACTCCTCACGGTTTGAGAGTTATGCCCTTATGAAGTTGGAGGACCCCCATATGATGGCTTGCAGCCCCAAAAGGTCAAAGAAGTAAAAGTGCTTGAAAAGAATAAATCATTATTTAAATGATAAAGTAAAGTGACAAAATCAAGATGGATTATTTAAACGATAAAGTAAAGTGACAAAATCTAGAAGGAATATTTAAATGATAAAGTATTGGAGAACTTTCTATTCATGGAAAGTGGTTAACCCTAAAATAAGGAAAATAGGTTAAGTGACCTAGAAATGGGTTAAGTAACCTAAAAATGGGCTAAGTGACCTAGAATATGAAAGTATAAATAAGAATCTAGGATCTCTTGTAAAATGCACATTTGATGAGAATCCTTTGTGGATCAATGGAGAGCTTCTTGTGAATATCTTGTGGAGTATTGATGGAGAGCTTCTTGTGAGAGAATCTTATTGGTGTGTGTTGGAGCCGGAAGTCACTCCTGGATTGCTTGCAGGAGCAGAGCTCGACACCCATTAGTTTAATGTCATGATTTGTTTGAAAGGGGTGATCAAATGGAAGCAAACTCAGAACAGTCGTCTCAACGCAGAAACTAGGCCAGGCATGCATAAACGAGTGAGGTCTTGATAAAATTCAGACAATGAGTTGCAATAAAGGGTGAGTAGGGGGAATACTTCATGAGAAAGGTGTAGAGGTCTGCTATATGCATCAAGCTTTCTAACAGACTATGAGAGCAGGCATATGAAAACAAGATCTTCTTACTTCCAAATACAAGAAACCAGAGGAGGCAACAATGCAACAATAAATCATTTACCATAACATAACTGTGTTAATTCATGTGAAGCATTTGATCATGAACTCTCCAGCAAGAGAAGAAACATAGATGGAAAAGGAAAACTATCTGTCATAAACCAAGAAGTCTCAAACACTGATACATAACCCAGAAAGCTAGAATGTTTACTGAAACTCTACATTCGGGAGCTCAGCTCTACCATCGATAGATACAAAAATGGAAAAAATGCCTACATATACTCAAAACAACAACAACAGCAGAACCAAGAAACTGCATTGAAAGCTTTGCATCTGCATGGCTTCTGACAATTCTGCAGCCGCAATCTTTGAATAGTCGTGCAACTTATGGCAGACGTGATCGATCTTCTGACAGTTTATTCGGTGAATCGACGTGCCTTTAATCCAATGTAGGACTTTCCCATTATGGCGGAGATGATGTCTAACCACCACCAACCACTTCAATAACTACTTCTTGGGATTGAGGACAACCCAGCCAACTCAGCATTTCGGGGTATGGAATACTCCTCATGTCGCCACCTGGAATAATTGAACAACTTGAAGGACGGGTAGGCGTGGAGGCCAGTGTGAAGGGTGGGGTGCATGACAGGGGTGGTGGCGTTGGATTACGAGGATGAGGCTTGAACAGATAGGGAGGTGAGAAGGGTTGTAGGAGAGACACTTGGTGGAAGGAACGATCGTAGGGAACAAGGGAGTAGACGTAGGGGACGCATTTTAGTGGGAGGTCGACGTGGAGGGAAAAGGACATGTGGCGGGTGGAAAATGGAGGATGAGACAGGAAAAAGACCATGTGGAAAAGTGAGAGAGAGGGGAGTGATGACACACGGCATCAGTGGAAAGGCGGGAAGGAAGATGACGTGACGAGGGAAGGGCCTGCGTGGGTTAAAGATAGGGTAGCTGAGAGAGATGAGGCTGCTCGTGAGCCATTGATCCGGGCTCCTCGATCGTGACCGTCAGAAAACTGCATACGCGAT